>OMLM01007637.1:40295-64931 GCA_900302695.1 Helostoma temminkii | reverse complement strand
TGTGAAGTTTGAAAATTTAATTCTCAAATACAGCTCAGTTACATTTGGTAGAAGGTGTTTTCTTTGTGCAGAAATGTACCTAAAATGTTTCTAGAAGTTTGGTTTTATCACTCTGACTCCTCCCACAGTCACTCCCACCAGTATTAAACCGCAGTCAGTCAGGTAGGCAGGGTCCAGGGTGTATTTACTAAGAAAACTGGCTGCTCATCCCTTCCTACATAATCGTTTGAAGCTTAGATTATATGCATACTGTGCATGTCTTGTAGGTCTTCATACAGTAATATCATTCACTTTTATTTAGCCAATGGGTTTCTGTCATTGCATCTTTTCAATTAAGTGTGGACAGTTCAAGAAAATGTTGTTAATGTAAATGATGTTAAAGTAAAATAACAGTAAAATTAAGTAATGAGATTTAATTTGCTTAAATTAAGAGGAAATTGGATTATGGGTTAAAGGAAACAGTAAAAAGAAACATTCCTTGTAAAGGTTTTTCTTTTGTCATCGTCATGTCTGATTTTTGTCAAGTTTCTCTGTTATGACAAACACCTGTTTGTAAATGTTGAATGTCTACTTCAGGAAATCTCTGAGTATTTTTAGTTGGTGTATATTTTTGTTACTTCAGTAACGTTTAGTCACACAGAGGACCCATTCATACATTCCCCAATGCTGTGAGACCATCTAGAGTTTCACTTACAATTCCTCACTGCACCTTCAGCCCCCGCTGTCCTAACCAAACAGAGGCTTTTCACCATGTGACCAGTCAGCATCAGGTCTGTTTAGAGCAGAACTACACATTATATCCAGTTCACTGGAGCACACTTACCTCTGCAATTAATTTGCTCCTGTGCTTTCAAGAAAGTGGTGTACAACAACTGAATTTGCAAATGAATGAAATGTGTGTTTTTGACAATGGTTATGATATGATTCTTTATAAATAACAGGGTAAACCTGGACCTGCTGGACTGCCAGGGAAGCCAGTAAGTTCTCCAATATCCAATAATATAATAATGTCTTTGTAAAGATGTTTCTCCCAAAGAGATTCATGTTTTTCTCTTGACCTATGCGGAACAAAGCTCTGTGTATAGCATGTTAAAATAATATAACATGTTAAATTGGTATGAATTGTTTATTCATGCCTTACTCTTAATCTCTAGAAATCATACAGGAAATTCTATGTGCCCTTATGTACACAGTAATGTACACACATTTAATCACATAGATAAAACCTTCATACAAAGACAGAGCTGTTGTCTTCTGCACACGCAGGTTACATCCTTACATGGTGTGAGTTAAAATTGTTTTACTTTTACATGGAATTACTAACAATATTACAAATGACAGCTGAAACTACATGTAAATTTGAACAGTCCTTTATGTAGCCCAAACACTGTAAAAGAGCTGTATACGCTGTACAGCATAAAAACCTTCTATACTTTGGCTCTCAGCTTAGAGAATGTGTTTGAACTTTATGACACTGAAATAAAAGAAGCAGAAAATAGATTTTTTTGTTTTCTTGCACATGACTGTTTAAATTTGTCTGTTTAGGGTCTCAAAGGGAAAGCAGGGATACCAGGAGTAGCAGGAAAACCAGGACTGCCTGGACTCCCAGGCGTGGATGTATGTGCAAAATTAACATACACACAGACAGTTACACTTAAATGAACACAAAACCTCGGTCTTTGTCAAGGAATGTTGAGTTCCCAAACAGAGAGTAGCTGAATGATGTACTTTCTCTACAGGGTTTGACAGGTCCTGATGGTCCCGCTGGGAAGGATGGACCCCCAGGGGAATCAGTAAGTGTGCCTTAGTATTATAATCCTCCTGGATGCTGAGGTTATGCTTAAAGATGCACTTACTTGAGTTTTATGACCTTCTCTACTTCCGGATGCACCTTATAAGTCATCATAAGTAAACCGCTTGCAAGTCACATAAATTGACAGACATGTATGCGAACTCATGCATGGAGATTGAGTTCTGTTGCATGAAGATTTGTCAGAGAATCAAATGGTGACAATGCCAGTGTTTTCTCTGTCAGACTGGATCAATCAAGCCAGCTCAGGCCCTTGGTGGAATATTTTTAATGAGGGATCAGAATCGGATTTATTTCTGCAGCTTCCCTAATCCGGCCCGGAATGCACACAGCTTCCCACCAATGTGTGTAAGGGGCAGTGCTCTGTTGCCTCAGCGATGAGGGGAAAGAGGTATTATCGTGTGAGAGATACAAGAGGGATCATAATTGAACACGCGACATCAAACTACTGCTATATGTTATGATTAAACAGACTTGTGCTTCCTACAGATATTAAAAAATAAAGATTGATCAACTTCCGCTGTAAGGCTGCAGAATCACTGTCAAGACAGATAAACCCACCAGCAGTTCAACTAATTAGTCAGCCTAATTAGGAAGCTTGGATCAACCAATGTCCCTAATTACTCAGATTGCTACAGTCTAATGGCTGGCTCATAGTGATGAAGAGTCATACAGTGACAACCAGTATCAGGCAGGAAGCGTTTGACACAAAGCTTTAATATAAATAAATGTACAGCAGTTCATCAGATATACAGTAATCAACAGATGCTGATTCTCATGACACTGATTTTAACTACTTTTAGACATATCTGCTCAGTATTTATAGGTTATTTCCAGCTACCTCACATCTGTGTGCTAATATACCCTGTTGTGTAGTTTGCTGACTGAGGAATGCAGTACACAAGTGTAACATCACTGTGTTTGACCGGTTTATTTGTCTTTTGCCTTCTCACCTCTCAGACAACACCAATACAGCTGTGACTGGAGCAAACAAAGAGTTACAGAAAGCAGTCACGTGAGGTTAGAGAGGAAAGATGAAGGGCTACAACAGGAAACCGCAATGTGATCATTTAGATAATGAACAGGTAGCAATGGAGTCATTCGTTTTAGACATGGAAATAGTGCAACATGTAAACAGTCTAGTTGATGAAAGATATAAGAACACAAACACAAATAAATACTGAGAATTCTAGCAGTTGCAGTTACTGACTTCAGCTAACTGTTCTCTGTATCGTACTAATAACCACACTATACTGGACACTTTACACTAACTACCATTTAAGTATCTAAAAAGAACTACATGAATATATTTTCTAAAGCAGCAAACTCTTCTCTGTGTTCATACGGATAAGTATTGTGTTTGAAGGGTTCGTAGCATAAGTTTCTTTTACAGTGCTTTAGGATGTCTGATGGTTGATTGTGGCATTTTTCCTCTTTACAGGGTGAATCTGGACCTCCTGGGCCACCTGGACCTCCTGTAAGTACCCCCACATACTATGAAACACCAGACAGGAACACGGTAACGTAACATACTGTACAGTATGTGTCCACTTCATTGTGGCTATCTGGCACCATTTTCTGCATTTATCACTATTCAACAGCGGACTAAGATTTTGGTGTTTAGTACTGTAAAGTCGGGGATAACCAAACCCAAAACAGAATCAGCTAAGCTAAGATGGTGCCACATATTGGCCCAGGAATAAAGAGATTACAGTTTACTCAGTGTATATTCACCCCACTGCAACAGCCTGCATGAAGTTTTGGAGGCACATTTGCAGTATTACATGACGTGGTGGGTATTGATGTGTCGTGACTTAATTTGCCTTCCTGTGTCTTCCGTAGGGCAGAGGGAGACCAGGAGCTGCAGTAAGTACAGAACACTGCCTTTTTTTATACCTTCCTTCAAGGCGATCAAGCGTGTGGATCATTTTTGTATTTCACTGTTGATCATGGGGGAGTGTGATTGTACATGTTGCTTTATGTTGTAGCCCAGATTGTGTGCAATATCTACATACTGTATGTACTGTGATATCTTGCACACACCCAGTGTCTTTTGTTTCCAGGGACTTCCTGGAACCAATGGGTTGCCAGGTGGAGTTGGACCCCAGGGTCCAGCGGTGAGTACTTGTCTGATCTCCTCATTTATCATCTCCCTTATTAAGCACTTAGATCACCTGATTCAGAATGTGTTTCTTGTTATCTGTTCATATGTACAAACCTAATTTCCAGAAAAGCTGGGACTTTTTCTAAAATGCAAAAAATAAAATCTATGATTTGCTAATCCACTTGAACCTTTGTTTATCTGACAAAAGTGCAAAGAAACAATATTCACTGACCCATTTATTTGTATTTTGTAAATAGTTAATTTGGGAATAATTAAAAAATAATAATTTGGTCCACTTAACAACAGTCTTAGGTTGAGGTTCTGCCATTGTCCTCTTCATGTTGTGCCTTTCATTTTCAATAAGAGACAGATACTGCAAGTAGTCCTGTCAAGCATGTGCACTTTGTGTCCATAAAGCCACCCCACAGAACGAGGCCTGACACTGCCCTGCTAAAATATATTCTAACCTCCCAGTAAACGAAGCTGTCTTGACGGCAGCCTGTGCGTCTCATAAATCCTAAAACATGCTGCTGCATTCATTGTACCTTCATGTTTAAGGCACACATGCTGTGGACACTAATGCACCATCATACCATCACAGATGCTGAGTTCCTTACCTGTCACTGATAACAGTGTGTATGGTCTTCCACGACAATCATTTTCCAAAGCACTACAGTAAAAAGTACTGAGAGAGAGGTTATATTCACCATGATAGCATGGTAGATTCTTTGTGCTGTGCCACCTGATGGCACATTCAAGTCGTTCTGCCTTTGGTCTTTAACACTGACCCATTTTTGCTAGCAAAGACTGAACCTTTGGTAGATTCCCTTTTTGTATCATGTATAATCATGACTCCCTCTCCTGTTAGCAATTACTTACTAAATTTGGATTTCAAGTTAGTTTATAAACATTTCACTCACATGCAGGCTGTGAAAACAGTAATAATCTTTGTACTTTTGTACTTTTCTGGATTTGCATGTATAAAACTCGCCTTGCCATCCAGTTAGTTTAATAGGTGAATCCAACAGAAACCGTAAAATAGACACAGATCCGATAACATTTTTGAATCTGCAGCTCTGAAATCGGCCAGCAGAACACTGCCCTAAATTTGCCTGTATTGTAGCAGGAGGTAGGAGGATAAGAATAACCACTGAAGGACACTTCAGTACGTGCACTGGCCTAATGTTTCTACTGGGTCACCCTTTATTTGGATTGTCCAGTGCTCATACTCACTTTATGAGTAATTAAGAACTCAATCAATTTCAGAAGACACTATGTACGATATTTCCCTCCTTGCATGGTGAATGTCTACATCTTTTAAACTTCACACATCTACTTTGTATCACAGTATTATGCATTTGCTTATGGATGGATTACTGTAGTCTATAAAGAAAGTATTGAACATCTATTTTTCTATGCATCGGTTTGTCAGGGTGCTGAGGGTCTTGCAGGACTTCCCGGACCTCCTGGCCCTGATGGACCCCCAGTAAGTACATTCACTTGATAATTTGCTGGTGGTTCAATATAATCATATATTTTTCCAGTGCCACCCAGTGGATCTCTCTTTTATTGTCTGTGAATTCACAGAAGCACCAGAACAGAAATGCACTGAATTAAAGAAGCATTTTTAAAAAAACTTTCTGTCTGTCTGTTTTATCTGTGTTAATTTCTTGTTGTGTAACTTCGCTTGCTCAGGGTCTTCCTGGAACTCTTCATGATCTTAATGGTGACCTTCTGGTAAGATTTCATCATGCACCTTTTGAAAGCAGCCTAATGACAGTAAACTGAAGTGAGTCCCTGGCATATAGAGTCCTTAGTGTTTTCGGTCTGCTCCCCACAGTGTCCTGCAATCTGCCCCCCTGGTCCTCCTGGTCCTCCTGGGATGCCAGGATTCAAGGCAAGGAGAATTTCTGTCACTCTGTTATGTTTTTATTTGTTTTGAATTATAATGTGCTGATCAATCTGTCTCTGGATATATACACAACTTTCCCCCAGTTAATTTCCTCAGTTTCACTTGTCTGTATTCACATTAACGTCATTTTGCTCATGTAGGGTCACACGGGCCATAAAGGAGACAAAGGAGAGCCTGGAAAAGATGGAGAGAAGGTGGGTTCATTATGTGACATAGATATTTTGTCAGTGGTATAATGTGGCTAATGTAGTTACATAAGGATAGAATTACATGCAAAACATTGGTTTTAGAGAGTACATGTGCTCATCTCTCTGTGATCTGATGTTTTCATGCTCTACTAAATGTGCTGTTCTTTTTTAGGGGGACACCGGCCCACCTGGTCCCCCAGGTATTCCTGGCACTGTTGGTCTGCAGGTGAGTTACATAAAGATTCATTTTAGAAATGGTTCTTATTCTGATATTATGTTTCACCTACTTCTAAGTTCTGCCTATTAATTAGGCTAATGTTGTGTTTCAGGGCCCACGTGGTCTAAGAGGTTTACAAGGCCCAATGGGATCTGTTGGAGACAGAGTAAGCAGCTTTAATAACATGATCACTCATGCATAAGACATTAAAACACATATTTCCTTTGACCTCATACTCTGTTTGTCTCAAGGGTCTGCCTGGTTTTAGAGGAAAGCCTGGCATCGCTGGCATCATTGGAAAGACAGTGAGTCTCACATTGTTTCTAACGCACTGTGAATAAAACATGTTTTGTGGTAGTTTATAGCTAGAATATACGACCGGTCCGATCAATGAATAGCTGTGGGTGTTTCATCTGATGTCCCCAGGGTGATGCTGGAGAAAAGGGACCACAGGGCTTCAAAGGACCCAAAGGAGAAATTGTAAGTATAAGACACTGAGTTGTAACTATTAATTTTAAGTATAAGTACAAGTATGTATAAATAATCCTAATGTGTCTTTCAATAGGGTAAAATCGGTCCCAAAGGAGCTCCTGGAGGAGCAGGACCCAAAGGGGAGCCTGTGAGTGCATAACTGAAAAAATCATACACTGCTCAAAAAAATGAAGGGAATACATATTTTCAATGTAAGTCCAAGTCCATCACACTTCTGAGATATCAACCTGTCCAGTTAGGAAGCAACACTGATTGATGACAATTTCACCTGCTGTTGTGCAAACCGAACAGACAACAGGTGGAAATTAGAGACAATTAGCAAGACAACCCCTATAAAGGAATGGTTCTGCAGGTGGTGGCCACAGGCCATTTCCCTGTCCTCATCATTTCTGGCTGATTTTTGGTCACTTTTGTATTTTGCCAGTGCCCTCACCACTAGAGGTAGCATGAGGTGGTGTCTGCAACCCACAGAAGTTGCTCAGGTAGTGCAGCTCATCCAGGATGGCACATCAATGTGCACTGTAGCAAGAAGGTTTGCTGTGTCTCCCAGCACAGTGTCAAGAGCATGGAGGAGATAACAGGAGACAGGCCTGTACACCAGGAGACGTGGAGGAGGCCATAGAAGGACAACAAACCAGCAGCAGGACCTTTGTGCAAGGAGGAACGGGAACAGCACTGCCAGAGCTCTACAAAATGACCTCTAGCCACTAATGTGCATGTTTCTGCTCAAACTGTCAGAAACAGACTCCATGAGAGTGGCATGAGGGCCCAGCGTCCACAAGTAAAGCCTGTGCTCACAGCCCAACACCATGCAGGCCCGTTGGCATTTGCCAGAGAACACCAGGATTGGCAGATTCACCATTGGCATTGTGCACTTCCCAGATGAGAGCAGGTTCACACTGAGCACATGTGACAGACATGCAACATCCTCCAGCATGACTGTTTTGGCAGTGGGTCAGTGATGGTCTGGGGAGGCATTTCCTTGGAGGGCCGCACAGACCTTTATGTGCTAGCCAGAGGTGCCCTGACTGCCATTAGGTACTGGGTTGGGACCCATTATAAGACCATATGCTGGTGCAGTGGGCCCTGGGTTCCTGATGCATGACAATGTTAGGCCTCATGTGGCTAGAGTGTGTCAGCAGTTCCTGCATGATGAAGGCAATGATTTTGAGTATGATTCTGAATCCAGACCTCCATGGGATAATGATTGTGATTTCCATTGATCATTCTTATGTTGTTTTGTTCTCAACCAGTCCACTATGTAATAAATATAGATTTTCAACTAGAAGATTTCATTCAGATGTGTTGTTTAAGTGTTCCCTTTATTTTTTTGAGCAGTGTATATTTTATAGACATATATTATATGTCACCTCTCAGAACCATGGGAATCTTAATCTTACATAATTTAATGTTCTCTACAGGGTATTCCTGGCAGAGATGGCAAAGATGGTACACCAGGATTAGATGGCGAGAAGGTATATTTTCTTCTTTAATAAAGTTTTGTTCAAATTAGTTGTGAGTCTATTGCCTTATAAAGACTGATGTCACAGTCTATGTTGTCTGTGGTGATAGGGTGATGCTGGACGCCATGGAGTAGTGGGAGAGAAAGGACCTAATGGCCTTCCTGTAAGTGTTTAGAAATAGGTTTGTGTCTTTCCTGTCTAACTGATAATAAAGTATATTAGTAAAGTTGTGCATTATCTTGATTCTTTATTGATTGTAATGTCCTTTGTCAGTGCCATCCTGCACAATTAACTTCACAGCCATGACCATTTGTGATTTCTGTATGTTGTGTTCTGAATAGGAAAAAAATAATTAGTATAAAGATGAAAATTTGATAAGTGAATAATCCAGAACCTGTGTTCTTCCTAAAAATGTCATTATTATCTGTGTCTGTTTTATTGTTCCAGGGTCTACCAGGAAAGGCTGGTGAAAAGGGGTCTAAAGGAGAAGTTGTAAGTATTGCAAAAACAAAAAAAGGAACCAATTTGAATCTAAAGATCAGGACCAAGTGAGTTATTATGTGCCTTCTCTTACACCAGGGTGATCCAGGGAAGGCTGGGGAGACTGGACCCTCTGGAGAGCCAGGTATTCCTGTATGTATCTGATGCTGCTATTTATGGATTACAGTCTCTCTGACATTAAGCCAATATAGAACTTTAACAATATTGTATCCAGTATCTAAAATTTCCTGACTTGTCCACTACATCTTTCTTCTTGTGCTTTAGGGTGAGATTGGCGTCCCAGGAGAGAGGGGCATCGCAGGACCCAGAGGAGTGGCTGTGAGTTAATGCTCACTCTATACACTAAGTCTAGTGTAAGGTTTATACATGTGATGTATCTTCTGTCAGTTTGCTGCACTGTATAGCAATAAAATCCTCAAAACCTTCTATTAAAGGATGCTTCAAATCTTTAACCTATTTAGGGATCATATTATGTCGCTGTTTTCCGAACTGCGAGATTTAACCAATTTAGAGGAAACCAGACTCAGTCTAGACTTTAAATTAAAATTCTAATATATAATGACTGAAAAAGATATGAAAATTACATAAAGTACTCATCTTGGACACCAGACCACGATGCATAGCAGCAGACAGCATGAATATGAGATAAAATAGGAATTGCAGAATACTGTAATAAACTTATGCCCTTCAAAGTTAATTATGTTCTGCTACAAATGAGTTATGCTGCAGATTCACTGATTTGCCAAGGTAGAGTTAGCATATACAGAGGGCCAGTGATGAGAGGAAATAATAAAGAAGGAATTTCAACACAGAGGTCTTGCCCTGCAGTGAGGAAAAAGATGAAACATTCATAGGAATTAATGCACCTCTGTTGCTCACTGCACTGCGTAACGAATTATATCTCACACAGTCATCGTAAAGCAAACATCTTGTCCAGGAGGAACATGTCATTAACATCAAGCTAGTTTACTGCTATATGTGTCCTAGTAGAATGACATAACAATGTCTGTTTCCAACAGGGAGGCATTGGACCAGCGGGCAATCCTGGGCCTCAGGGAGTGAAAGGTTTTCAGGTCAGTTGCATGAAATCACTAATCATTAGCATTAGCGTTAGTTTTTAAAAAACATATTTAATTAACTTAGACTCTGTGTGTCTTGTATTGCAGGGGGTAAAAGGAGCCTTGGGTGATCCAGGTCTTCCAGGTCCAACAGGAATCCGTGGAGAATTTGGTGAAAGGGTGAGTTTGAACTGTGTAACACTATGAATTGTTTCCCAGGGAAAAGATTTCCAGTTTGCTCTCATAGTGGACTGAAAAAATTAAGAACATGTTCAAGAAGAAAAGGGAACCAGATAATAAAAGTTGCTAATTTTCCTTTTGGCTGTCATTTGCCTGAAACTGTCAACTCTGACATAGTTTATTAAAAAAAAAAAAAAAACACCAAAGATAAACCTTTGCAAATATTTCTGCACACCAAACACAGTAGAGATGTGTCTTCACAGGAGGGCGCTGTGTGTCAATAACCAGGTCGTCCCTCCTCACTTTGACTGCTACTACTCATGTAGCCAGGAGTGAGCTCAAACACAAAGCATCTCCTGTTCAGAGTGTGAAGCAGAACAAAACCAGCCTTTATATCACTGCTAGTTGGCCTAAACCACCCCACCTCACTTCCCTTCATCCCTCCTTCCTTCTCTCTGTCGGCCTTCTCCATACATCGCTACACTCTTCTCATTTACTCTCTTTTACTCTCTCCTCCATCAACCCCTGTAGGGCCCAGTTGGAGCTTCTGGAGCTAAAGGAGACATGGTAAATATCTTTATGTTATAGTTCACATTGGTATAGCTTATATATGACCTCTACTGAATGTCTTGTGAATTGTTCAAAAGTAATAAGAGACATGATCCAAAGGTTCAGTAGTTAAGTTACAGTAGATGCTGTTAAATGTGTTTGAGAAACCAAGAATAAACAAGTTCATGGAAAACCAAAAACAAAAAAATTATAATAAACAATAAAACTGAACGTATTTGCAATTTAATCAAGTAATTCACATTTAATGTTGTCACTTTAGGGTGTGGCAGGAAGTGACGGTTTACCAGGAGAGAATGGAGAACCTGTAAGTGTTATCTTTCATGTTTATTGTACTGTTTCATATCCTCAGTCAGAACCCAAACTGTCATTACTTTTCTAGCAGTAATTATTTGTTCAAGTCTTTTAAAATTAATTTGTTAAATGTGAAATTGGCACCAGGACCGTGTTTAGGCCATCAGGTCCTCTCTTAGCTGTTTTCAGTACAGGACAGAAACATCTGGCTGGTGATTTTAGTTTTATGCTCTGAGCCACTGGTGCAATCTACCTAATAATGTTATTGTATTTAAATTGTTTTACTTTATAAATGTGTACTTGTATTGTCAGATTGTTAATCAAGCATTTTAAAATGTACTAACCTATATGTAAGGTGCCATATCAATACAGGTTGACTGATTGATTGATGATTTTACCCTGTTGAAAGACATATTAGGATTATGATTGATCTAAAATTATATCATTTTTCAGGGTCCTTTTGGTCCAGTTGGACAAAAAGGAGAGGTGAGCTAAATCATTATTTTTCACTGTAAAAATATACTGCAATTATTAATTTATGAAGTTATTTAATTTTTTATTTCTAGTTGTTTTCAAATCACAGTAGTTGAGCTACTCCAACCTTCCCCATGTATTCCCCAGGCGCCTGCAGAAATATCTTCAGCCGGGGCCTTTTATTAGCACAAACTGTTCATGTGCAAATGTTACTATCCCATTTTAGTTGTTGGTTTTGTGTAAAAACAAAACACATGTCATATGATCATAGCCAGTCTTAGTATTCGGCAAATACAACCTCAGACGAACAACACATAACATTTTTCATTGTGCCATTATTTATTTAACAGGAATGAAGCCAAAAAGAAACAAAACCATGTGGGCACACTAAATACCCAGCATGATTCAGTAACTTGTAGATAAACCTTAGCAGCTATAAAGTATTAGTTTTTTGTATAATGTGATGATAATCACATCATTATGGAGAAAAATTGGTCCGTCCTTCTTTACAACATTGTTTTGGATCATTGTCTTGTTGCAAGACCCAATTCTGACCAAGCTCGGGTATAGAGAAGAGTTAATAGTTACTACAAGCTGAGCATTGGTCTGATCTTGGGGTTAACGTGCTAGGACGACTACTCCCAGGAAGAGCGGCTACTGTCTTGACTGCTTTCCACTTGTTAATGTTAATTCTCACTGTTAAACATTGGACTCCATATTGTTTGGAAATAGTTTTGTAACTCTTTGCAGACTGCCACATACCCTCTTAAACCTATGGAAGCAGTAAGGGGGTGCTTAGTATTGCCCATAAGTTTTCACGTGGCTTAATTTTTGTTAAATAAGGAAAAACTATATTTAGTTTTTTTTGTCTGAAGTTGTAGCTGCCTAAAATATCAGCTATGATCAGATGATTTTTATTGTGCTTTTACACACACACAAAAAAAACTTCAGAATTAAAAGCGGATGTATTAACTTTTGCACGACTGTAGTTAGCTGAAATGTTTTTGTGTGGGTGTAATTAGCAGCACAAGTGTGTTCCAAACGCACTGAATCTGCTCTCACTGAAGATTAAAACTAGTTTGTAGCTCTGAGCTGTTGCCCACTTGTCAGAGTCATCGCACATGATTCAGCCTCACATTCCAGGTTTAATAGGATTAATTAGGAATTGGTGCTTTAGCTTCATTGGCCTGTTTGCTGCTATTGCCACAAGGGAGAGACGAGACACATTTAAGTAATCAGAGACACAGTATTGATGAGCCTCACTCTCTGTGTCTCATTTACTGTTTGCTGTGCTTGTTGGAGTAATTATCATGCAGCTAGATGCCATATGAATCCGCCTCCGCATTGTCTCAACAGACCCAGTTTGCTCCTTGGTTGGTGTTTAGTCAGCAATCAAATCAGATCAGCTTATGAGTGTTTTAGTTCCCATTTGGAAGAAATTGATTTCTGTATTTTTTTTCAACATATAATGAGCTATTTAACAGAAAATTTTTGTTTGATTGTAGTCAGGAAAGCGGGGTGAATTGGGACCTAAGGGTGTGAGTGGTCCGCAAGGAGAGCTTGGTGCAAGAGGGCCTCCAGGAAAACCAGGACTGATGGGCTTCCAGGGGGAACCTGGTGTGCCTGGAATTCCAGGAAAGTCAGGTGTACCTGTGAGTGCTTTTTTTTTTTTTTTAATCTAAATTTAAAACTACATAATGGTAGTGATGCATTAGATTCATTATAACTATTTTCTATGTTCTCTAAATAACTGAATGAGGTAAAAATATTTATGTATTATCTTCACCTGTGCTTTAGGGTAAACTGGCAAGTGAGCAGCACATCAGAGAGCTGTGTGGTGCTATGATCGATGGTGAGATATCTTTGTAATTAAATCCAGCTTTAAAGACAAGGTAAGCTAGTAATTAACCTTCTGGTGTTTTCTGTTATGCAGATCAGATTGCACAGCTAGCTGCAAACCTTCGAAGACCCCTGGCCCCAGGAATGGTGGGCCGCCCAGGCCCTGCTGGACCACCAGGAAATGCAGGAGTTTCTGGCTCCATTGGGCATCCAGGTTCCCGTGGACCACCAGGGTACAGAGGCCTACCAGGAGAACTTGGAGACCCCGGTCCCAGAGGTATGAAAAGTGAAATGAAATATCAGTATCAGTAAAAGCACAAAAGTTAATTCATGTATTCATGTTCAGTTGTACCAGGGCACCTAACTACCAATTTTAGGAGTAAAAATGTAAAATACCACTTTAACCCAAAGGTTCTATTAAGTAGCAACTGGACTTATTTCTTGGTTCTTGAAGTCCAGTTGCTACTTAACAGAACCTCAGAACTGTACTTCCTTTAAATACTCTTCTGGTGTTGATAAGTCCTTATCCTGTTTTCACAACAGGTGATGTTGGTGAACCAGGTGATAAAGGATCTATCGGCAAAGCCATCGATGGGCCTCTTGGAGACCAAGGATACCAAGGTACATCATTGTCTTCTACAGCACGCTCTAAAAGTTACTACACTGTGCATACTGACCTGTCAAGAAATACATGACTAATATGATCAACCATGGCTGCATTTCATTGAGGGGTGCCATTTTCAGGGAAATGTGGTTTACTGGCCCATGTGGATCTACCATGACAGCTTCAGTCTTGAAATACAAGTCTTGTGCAGTGTTTTGTCTAACCCCTGTATTCCGTCCACAGGTCTTCCTGGAGTACCTGGCATTGTCAAAGATGGGCGTGATGGTTCTGCAGGAGATCCAGGTGAGCCTGGAGAGCCAGGCAGGGTAGGCAGGACTGGGCACCAGGGACCTCCTGGTATCTGTGATACATCAGCCTGCCAGGGAGCATCAATTGCTGGGAAATCCTCCAATCCCAAAAACCATTAAACCTTACTTCCTACAATCTGACACCATCCACCCCGAGGAGGAAGGCTGATGAGTGAGAAAAAGAAGGCGTGAAAGACGAGAGTGATCACAAAAATGTCCTCTTCATTTAAATACGTGCCTCAAGATGAAGAGAGTAAACAACAGAAGGTGTGATATTTTGAGAGAAACAGAAGAACATCTATGGAGTGATATAAACAACCAGAGCAAGAGACATAAATATCAAGATGACAACCAGAGGTAGAGTGGACAGCAGCACGAAGGAGTGCAGAAAAACTACTGCACTGCTCCAAATAACAATATCACATAACAAGACTTGACTTACAAACAACCAGAAAATGAATAAGTCCTTTGTGTATAAAACCTTTGTACATGTTGTTTCTATGCCCCCTTTTCTTTGGTTAACATCCTTTAGGCAGATGATGCTCAAAACAGTGACTCTGAATTAAATGTGCATGCATCACGGTCCATTAGCGTAAATCACAGGTGTTACCTCAACATACAACCTTAATAGTGTAACATATGGAAACAGGTGCCAGAGACAAAACGTCTCTATCAAGGAGCTGTGTATGTATTGTAAAAGGAATAAATAACAAACACCCAGGTGCTCAGAAATTATGTAGATGGATGCAAAAAATGTAAAATGTTCAGTAGTTGTTTTTTTAACATTATTTTTTTCTTTTCTTTTTATTACATGTGAAGCTGATTCTCTAAACTTGAGAATCAAAAACACAATAAAACCAACATTGTAAAATAATTTTAAAAATCTCTGGAGCAAAATTAAAGTTTTTCTTTTTTTACAATCTGCAATGAACACATCCACTATGTACTACCGGTGCTGTAACTATTAAATATACATGACCTTAAATACTATTTATTATTTGTGGGTGACTGTTGTACGTATGTACAGTAAGATGCTACAGCAACATGTTGTAAGAAAGAACAAATAAAGCCACTTTTCAGTAAAACATTACTCTTCTCTACATATCAAATAAAAAGTGTTGAATTAAGAGTGATTACACTTAACACTATGAAAGTCATTCATTTACAAAGCAGCAACATTTATTTTGCATGCAAAACTCTTAAATGTGATTAAAGAACAAACACAGGACATAAAAACTGAACAAAATGCAACATGGATTAGACAAGTTAAGCAATATAATGAAATCAGGCTTAAACAGGGGCAGATATTAAAATTACCTAAACTTATGGAGTTCATTAGCTGAAATCTTTTTATTAGAGCACTAGCTTATTTGATTTTCCAAAGGTAAACAGTGCCACCTGAAGAGGACACTATGAATGACAACTCATTGGTACTGGAGCAAAGACATGTTCTAAGAATGAAAACTTTCCACCTCCTAAATCACTGTAGTGTAGAGCTCCTCTCAAAAGCAGAGTTTTGTCAATTAAAATGTAATAACATAGCCACAGCTCATGAGAAACACCAGCTACTCCTAAAACACTGTCAAATGTCTGATTTATTAGATAAATTAGTAAGTGGGGGGTGAGTTCATTGTTCAACTGCAAGAGGAATGCTCAGCGCCTCATCCATCTGCTGGATGTCCTGGCCGGAAGAAGTGCTGGACTTAAGATAGAGTGCTTTCTCATCTGTGACTGACTTCTTAAATTCCTGTAAAGGTGGAGGGGATCGGGTTATTATGTTTTCTGATGGATAATACCAGTATTTATTCATTTTCTTGTGTGTATTTAGACTTCCTCTTTCCTTTGCTCCAAAAAGTGTGGTCATGTTGCACACTGTCAGGATAATGTGATTGGACAATTGATGGTTTGCTTCAATTTACTGCCACTATGTACAGTAAATCAATTTTCACAGCCTGCATAATTGCAACATTATAAAATCCATCATATTAAAACAATAATGCTTATTTGATTTTACACTGTAATACTAAGCACAATTTGATTTGAACTCTCTGAATGACAAAAATCACATAAAGCTCCAGTACATATAAATCGACCAGAGGAAATGTAATTAAGCTCTCATCTTCCTGCCTCAGGTTCTCTAGCCTCAAACAACTCAGTTTCAGATGATCAGGTTTTTTAAAAATTATTAATCAATTTTTAACCCCAAGATTAAACCACACAAACATACCTCTTTGAATGTGTCTCCATATGTTTTGTTGATGTATCTGAGGTAGGCAGTGGTCCACTGTAGGGTGGTCACTTTGTCTGTATCTGAGTCACAGAACGGCACCAGAATGTTTAGCTCGTCACAGTACAGACGAATCCTCTTCCTGCAGCAGAGACAATACAGCCTGTGAGCTTGTAAGTCTTACGTACAGTTTATAACAATTAATTAAATTCTAATCTCATCTGGAGATTGTTGTTTCAGTCAATCTATTAATCGTTTGGTTTGTAAAATAACAGAAAACTGTGGAAACGGTGCTTCACAGTATTCCAGAGCCCAGGGTCACACCATCAAAATTTTTAGACCAAAAGTCTGAAGAACTAAAAGCAAAAGCTAGAAATACTGAACTATAGTTTAAGGTTTCAACTTTTGACATGTTTACTTGAAAATTCATAAAATAGTTGTCTCTGCCTAATTAACTAATCATAGCTGCTCTCTACAACTGTAATGCTCCTTATTTTTAATTATTCATATTTTTGTATATCTAACATAGTCCAACAACTACAATAAGGCCAGGATACATAATCAATTCCAAGTACAGATGTTTTTTTTGTATTTTATTTTATAAGGAACATGGTAGGGGTTTTGTTTGGTCACAAGCACAGAGATGTCCTGGTGACTAACAATTTTTTTTTCATAATTCATTAATCTGTCACTTATTAAATCCAAGTTGATGTCTACTAACTGTGTTTAGTTTAAATAACCATAGACAAGGAAACCGATAACCTGCACATATAAGAAGCTGGAACAAGAGAACTGTAGTATGTCTGCTTTAAAAATCTCTTCAATACATAAGCTATCAAAATATTTTTGTCTGTAATTCATAGTTCATAGCAACGACCACTCACCGGCGTTCCCTCTCCTTGCTATTATGTCTCTCCTTCCGCTGGTTAACTGACATGCAAGATCGAGCTCTTTTCCGGGTGCTACTCACTGCTTGTCCAGTTGAGGCTGTTGAAACTTTAGCAACTTCGGTGTGTTGAGAGTTGTGGGGTCGACCATGCTTCCTGGAGGCAGCAGGTGTCACCATGTCACCTATTGAAACACGTGAGAGGATAAGTCTGACACTGGTTTATGGGTGTAGACATGGGTTGAGAGTACTGATCCTTACTTTCCATGTTCATCGACTGCTGCTCTTTAGTTGGGCTGAGGCTATTCATACCATGAGCTTTTGTAGCAATCCTCTCTGGGTGAAACTTAAATGAAAAAGTCTTGGGAATGATTAAACCTTGGTGTTTGTTAGGTTCGATGATGTAAGGAATATGGCCAATTACCTGATATTAAAACACAAACATATGATCAAACAATCATTTCCTTTTTTAACGTGTAAGGACATGCATTTTACATTTTTCTTTCCATCATACTTGACCACACATGCTGGTGACTGGGTTAAACACATCCCCTAAATATGAGTTGGAAACCTCAAATGGATTCATTATCTCAGTTTTTGCCCATGTTTGCATTTGAGGATGTATGACGTCCTCCGGAACCTCCGTAGTCTGCTGGAGCATTGTCAAAAAACTGAAACACAACAAGAGATTTTGCACTGAATTAAATGAGTACTTCAGCATTGTGGTTTTGTCTTTATCAATAAGCTCCACTACTACAAATCCTACTTATTGAGAACTGTTGACTGTAGATCTTGTGGTCTTGGGGTGTCAGCGGACATGGTGTTAAACCTCTTCTCCAAGCAAACTCTAGCAGCTGATCTGGATCGCTTTTGTGAGGACATGCTGCTGTTGAAGGTCGGGCTGTCTTCGCCTCTGATTTTGGACAGCACAAAACCTGGGACGTCTCCATAAGAAGCTGGCGTCTTTTCTCCTGGCAGCACCAGACAGTGTTCTTCAGTTGAAGTTGACAGGTCAATAGCTTGCATGGTTGAGAAGGGAGAAATCACTGGATTACTGGATCCAGTGGCATCTTTAACCATCGCTGAAGCAGGGTGAGATCTGGCCTCTGGTCCATCCAGAGGCCCAGCTTGTGTCTCCAGGTGCACTTGTTGAAGGTGCGTGTATTCAGGCTCTGTCATCTCCATCAAACCAAGATCAGTCCCCAGCATGTGATCATATGTCAAACATCCACTTTGGCACAAAATTAACCCCAAAGAGTCGCAGGTGTGCTCTCTGGATGGCGATAAATGGATGGCTTTGCGAGCTGCGGAAAACAATGACATCTCTCTAAAGACGAAGATAAAGACAATGTTGATTTGTCTCAGCTACATTTCTGTCAGAAGAGATGATAACATGTAGCTACATCTTAACTGAAAATGAGTCAGCCAAAGTGTCTGAGACATATCAAAAAAACGTACCATAAATTGTAGTTTATCCTAAACAAACACTAACGCTTAACTCAAAGATGACAAACTGCTCATTTTTATCTTAACTATTAACAGAAGCTAACGTTAGCTCGTCCAGTGACGTTAGCGAACGAGAAGCTTTAAGCTAACGTTAGCAACGTTACATTTGAATTGATGGTGTCATAAAGTAACGCTGTGAGTAGCGCTAAAGCTCCGCAACCTTAAACTAGTTCAAATTACTGTGTTACTGTGTTTTTAGCAGCAGGCCACTAAATTATCCATTTTATACGGGCCGAACTTCGAACTATAGTTATTATTCAGTTTTCTATATTTATATTTCTCACTTCTATGCCACTTACTTGATCTGTGGTCGCTGGTGGTAACAGACGTTGGTGTCCAGTTCCCGGGTGTCGGTAACGTTACACTCCGGCTGTCGCATCCGAAGCCTCGAATTATTAAAAACTATATTATTTTGTTTAAAAATGTGTTACAATATCCGAAATGTTGAAACAACGATTTAAAAACTCTGTTATGCAAATTACTACATTATTCGAGAACTTTCTATTTAGTTTTATGTTATATTTTGAACTAACTAGCTACTCTAAATAAAACACCTAATTACACACAACAGAATGGTGCATTCAGGCTCAGTGGGTGATTGCCAGACCTCCAGCAGTCTAATTGTTCTTGTAGCTGAATATCCACTAGGACCGAGATTTTGACAGGTGACAGTTGCGGTGGTGTCAGTCTTAGAACCGCCTCTTGTAACCTACTAAATGCTCTATTGAACTGATAAGGCTGCCCATAAAACATTTTAAAAAATAATATTAAAGTTCAGTTTAAACAGAATTTTTTGTATTACTCTTGTATTAATCGATTAAAATAAAACTTTCCCTTCCCTCTATCTGACTTACTCTTTATCTATTCCCAAAGAAAAATCTAAAAATAAATAAATAAACCCTGTAGTATTGGTACTTTTTTACTTTAAAATATTTATTAGACAGGTATAGTTACTATGCTAGTTAGTTTCTAAATATATTATAGATCGATTACCTACCAAACTAATGCATAGTTAATCTAAACTCTACCTATGCCAATAAAATGATACTTGCATGAGAATGTAAAAATCTAAGGATCTGAAACTCGTATACATAAATATGGATATATGGACATATTAATCATATACACTACCAGTCATAATATTATATAAAAATATTGTAAATGACTCGTGTAGCAGGAAACAACTGTTTTTTAAGGAATATTTACATAAACATACAGAGGCCTATAATCAGCATACATTAGTACTGTCTTCCGATTACATCTTATTTTTACTGATGCATGTTTATTCTTTTAAAACAATAACTGATCGTTAGAAAACCCTATTGCAATAATAGTTATAAAGCTGGATACATATATTTTAATTAGAAACATGGTAAATTCAAAGTGTGTTTAAACTGTATATATTACTTAACATTACCCGCTCTCATCAATAGTTGGGGGTTGTTCCCTTACATCAAGCTGACATAAAATTAAGTCATACTGTTAATCTGATATTACTTCAGATCAGACACCAGTTTCTGGCAAAAAAGAACTATTATAATGTGTAACCAGCTTTTGTAAAGGAGAGTTTGAACTACAAATCTAGAACCTATACAGAATCTGTAAACCAGAGTTTGATTTATTCCTAACAGAACAGAAACAAAATTGTGCTGGGACATTTGTTTTTAAAGAAAAAATGTTTATGCACTACTCATGTAGAAAAAAAAACTTTAAACAAAATTAGATTTAAAAATGAATTTGTTACTTTATTGACGTCTTGCTTTCTACTAGACCAATGAAACGAGCCATCTTTATCAGCAGAACAACATTAGAACCACATCAAGGCTACTGTACTGACACTATGGCTGTTAAAAAAAACAGATAATCTATACAGTTTATGTACAAAACATAGTCATTCTCATTATTTCCAAATAGAAATACACATTGTCAATATACAACTCAACTCGTCTATCAATTTGCATTTCAAATAAGGCTAAGAGGCATTTAGTCCTTATCAAATAACAATAAATGCAAGTACTCTGAATACAACACAAACTAAAATAAAATGAACATAGACGCCTCTGAGCATTTCCATTTAAGTTTTAACCACTTTCATAGCTTTCACTGTGAATCATGTTAAAATTTCTATAGGAGGTGAACAGCAGCAGCTACTTTACTTAAGATACATTCAGTGTGTTATCTACCTTTGATATTACTAACATTACTTTTATTTTCATCATTGTTCAAACCATTATTTATTTTTTATAGATGCATCACAAATGCCCTGATTATTTGTCCTCTTCCCTTTTGGCTTCATCACCTCCTGTGCTTGCATCTACAGTGTTTATTTTACCTGCACAACTTTTCTCTTGCTCCTGCCGTTGCCCTCTTACCAAGTCTCTTTCTCGACTCACTGGTCTACCTCTATTCCATTCTCTGTCTGTAGAGTGGACCATTGGCTTTTGATTTGGGACATCAAGATTGTTCATCATATAATTTGGGAGGCGTATGAGACCTTCTGTTGGAGTGGGAAGTAAAGCAGCTCTATGTCTCTGGGGTTTTACCTTTTGCTGATTTTGCGAGATGCCAACACTGAGGCATGATTTTCCTCCACTGTTTGGAGCTGGAACTGGGGGCCTATTGAATGGTGCAGAATGTGGACTAGGGCCTTTAAATCTGGTAACTTGCTGAGGATTATTCAAATGATGCAATCCTGATTTAGCAAAATGTCTCAATGCAGGTCCTCTTCTTTCATTACTAGTTGTTTGACCTCTCTGCCTCATGTCTGGATCTCTGTTAACATACCCCGGGCCCCTGATATCTGAAGAATGCATGTCACTCTTCAAGGGTGGCTCTGAACCCCTCAAGTTTAAACCTGGGTCTATCATGGTCGGACCTCTTTCCCTTCTGAAATCATGCTCAAATCCTTGCCTACCTGGTCCATGGCTTTCCATGTCCACACCTGGCCTTTCAGATCCTAACTCCCCACAGTCTGAAAACTCAGTCCCTGGACTTTCAATGTTTGAATTTCTGTTTCCAGGCCCTTGGTGTCTTGAAACTGGACCTCGTGGACATATTTCATTAACACCTTTCATCTCAAATCCTCTTTCATTTGCGCATGAATTCATCATGTCTGGAGCTCCAGGCCCTTGTAAATTTAGCCTTCTCATATTCCCCCTGAAGTCATCTGATCCTCTAATGCCTAGACCTTTTCTATTATGCCCTTGCCCTCCACTGTCTGGATTTCTTTCCCCTCTAAAAAATGCCCCGGGTCCCCTTCTGTTTGGCCCAGAAACCCCTATATCAGGTTCTTCCCATTTATTTCCAGGAACCCCCCCACTGGGTCCTGGGCCCACTATATCTGGATTATGATGGACAGGCCCTGGATCCCTACAACCTGGATCATTCCAGTCATCTTGTGGACCTCTTACAGGCCCTGGAAATGGCATATTTGACCTTTCATGTATAGGCCATGGTCCCCTACTTCTAGGACCTCTCCATTCACCATGAGGAACTTGCATACTATGATCTTGACCCTGCTCATCTGGTCCCCTGTTGCCATGTCTTTTCCAGTTATCTCCTGTATTCAGTGTTTCATTTACTACAGTCCCCATATTATGACCTGTTCTATCTGACCATTGGTCTTCTGTGCTTTTCCATCTGTCGCCCTGATTTAAACTCCTCATATCTGTTCTACGTCCTCTAATGTTTTTCCGCATAGGCCTCGGACCCCTCAGGGGTTGGCCAGCCCTTTCAGGACCTGGGCGATCTATATCAGCTGTGCACTGCCTAGGTTCTGGCCCTCTAAAGTCAGACCCTCCCCATTCATCTCTGCTATCATGTCTTGGACCTTCTACATTTTGACCTTTCTGTCTGATGCCTGGTTCTTTAAAGTCTGGACAACCTGATCTTCTCCAGTCAGGTCCTGACCCCTCCGTATGTGGACCTCTCCTGTCAGACCCAAGATCCCTGAAGCCTGGACCTCCTGGTTCTTGTCTATGAGGCCCTGAGCCCGCAGTGTCTGGGCCTCTAAAATCTGGACCTTTTCCTCGATTTTCCATAATAGTTCTTTCAGGCTCAATTTGTCTAAAGTGTGGAAATCTTGTGGGTTCTGGGCTGTCAAGACCCCCCAACTGCAGACCTTCAGGAAAGCTACAGTCAGTTTCCTCCTTATATGGAGGTCTTCCTTCTGCCCTGGGTCCCATGAAATTTGAACCCACTGGACCTCTCCTGTTAGGGCCGTGACCCTCCATACCTATTCCTTCCCGCCACAGCTCCTTGATGTCTGATCCTCTTCCACCAGGGGCTGGGCCCACCATATTTGGATGTCCAGTTTCTGACCCAGGACCCCTAAACTTTAGTCCTCTACTGTGAGGTCCTGGACGTTCTATAGGTGAACAAGTTCTTTCAAGCCCCGGACCACAGTCAGGCCCAGGATCCCCCATATATGGCCCTCTCCTTTCAGGACCTAGTACACCAACATTCTGATCTCCTGGTCCTGGTATGTTATGCCCTCGACCCACCATAGAGGGACCTCTAATTTCACAACCGGGCACCATTATGTCTCTCCTGTCAGGACCTGGTCTATCAATGGCCAGACCTGTGTTTTCATACTCTGGTACTGGAAAATCTGGACCTCCTGGTCCTCTCTTGTCATGCTCTTGGTTGCCAATAGAGGGACATCTCCTTTCATGCCCTGGCCCTGTAAAATTGGGAATGGATTCTCTCCTGTCATTTTCAAGACTAACCATAGCAGGACCTCTCCTGTCAGGTCCTGGTCCACTAAAAGCTGGATCACCAAGCCCTCTTCTGTCAGGTCTAGGTCCCTCCATAAAAGGGTCTTTGTCTTCTAGTCCTTGTCCCCAGACATTTGGACCTGAAAAACTCCTCCTGTCAGTCCCAGGACACTCCATAGATAAACTTCTGCTATCTGGCCTTGGCCTTCTGAAATCGGGATCTCCAGGGCCTCCCATGTCAGGTCCACCACCCTCCATAGATAGGCCTCGATTTGCAGGCCCTTGTCCCCGGAACTCTGGACCTCTTCTGTCAATTCCAGGACCCTCCATAGAGGGACGGCTCCTTTTAGATCCTGATCCTCTCAATTCTGGACATCCAGGTCCTTGACTATCATTTAGAGAACCCTCCACAGCTGGACCTATTCTTTCAGGCCCTTGTCCCCAGCCATCTTGATGACCCAGTCCTCTCCTGTCAGGCCCTGGACAAACCATGTCAGGATGTCTCCTTTGAGGCCAAGGCCCCCTGAAATCTGGACCTGGTGGCCCTCTCATATCATGCCCTTGACCTTCCATACCTGGACCATTCCTCTCATGTCCTGGCCCCCTGAAATATGGTCCACTAGGTCCTCTCCTGTCAGTCCCTGGACCATCCGGAGCAGGAATTGTGCATTCAACCCCTGGTCCTCTCATGCCAGGTCCAACATTGTCTATTGTTGGACTTTTCCTTTCAGGCTCTGATATCCTGAAATCTGGACCTCCTCTTCTGTCATGCATTCGGACATCCATGTTAGGTCCTCTCTTTTCAGGTCCTGGTGGAATTAATTCTGGACATCCTGGTCCTCTGTCAGGCCCCATTCTCTTCATGTTTGGTTGTCTGTTATGAGGCTGATGAACTCTCCATTCATTTTGTATAAATGGCCTTCCTCCAACTGGACCTGATCCTGTCCTATCAATCCCTCTCCGTTCATCTCTTATTTCTGAACCCGAGCCACTCCAATCCATATCCTTCATATGTGGATCCATACCTTTATTTTGACTTATTTGATCCCCTGTATTACAACCAATACCACCTGCCTCTGGAGTCCTCCAACCTAAATTTTTAATGCTTGGCATGGGCCCTCTGTGTTCTTGACCCATTTGTTCATTTCTCCACTCTATCCTTGGACCTTGTATATTTCTCCCTTGCATGTCTGCATCTCTCCTATCTGGCCCCATTTCTCCAAAATCTCTGCCTGAACTCCTTGCATTTGATTCAGTCCTATCACTCCTTTCGTCTGATCCACTCATACCA
>OMLM01007637.1:24911-40275 GCA_900302695.1 Helostoma temminkii | reverse complement strand
CATACCATCTGTATCTTGACCAGGCCCCATGTAACTCCCTACTGCCATGTCTTGCCTTCCCAATTTCTGCATAGTTTCTGATTTGCTCATGTCAGGGCCACACACATTACTTGCTGCCCTAGTATCTGTCTGTGGCTCCCTGAAATGTGCTCTAGGCTCACTACTATCTTGTCCAATCCAGGGAATGTTGGGCTCAACACTTTCATAATTTATGTTTGGCCTGTTTCCTCTTATGGGTGCACCTCTCCCTCTTTGGGGTCCACTACTCACTCTACCAAAGTCAGAATTTCTTTCATGTGGCTGAAAATCCCCCCTGCGTTCTTCCAAAACTCTTCCTGAACCCCCAAATGACGGACCTGGGCTTGGACTTCTTACACCTCTACCCCTCATTGAAGATCTCATACCCCGAGTATATGGACATCCACCTCTGTTATGTTGGCCTCTGCCCCTTCCTGTGATTTCTGGAGCCCTATCTCGTATCTGTGGACCCACAAAAGATTGAGCCACCCCTACTTCCATTACACCTGACCTGCTATTTGCATTTTCTAGATGTGAATTTGAAACAGCTAACATTTGTCCTCCAATTTCCTGTATACTGTGTGTTATATCAGAAACGTGCATTTCTGGGTTCATGGCATGCATAGTAGCCCAATCCATATGTTGTACTGGACTAATCATTCCTGGACCTCTTGTGACTGGCCCTGAACCAATTCTATCAGTCTTGAGATACTGAATACCCGGTTTTCTAATATTAACCTCTGAACTCTGCTTCAATGTCCCTTGGTCTTGTATATGTACTCCGTGGTCCCTAACACTAGGGCTTATGCCTTGCATGCCTGCACCTCTCTTATCAGGTCCTGCACCACTCAGGCCAAGTTCTGGACATTTTATTCCAGGGTTAGTTTCATGTTGTGAGCCTCTATCTGAATGGGAATGGCTGCCCTCTTGACCCATCATCTGTGGCTGTTTTAAGCCCAAAGTCCCCCATTCTGTCTGTTTATTTGTTTCAATCATGCCTTGATCTCTGACACCTGGGTCTGGTGGATCTAGGGCTCTAAAATCCAAATTTCTAACATCTGGTATTGGACATCCAACAGTAGACCACAGTTCATTGGATACTATTGCTTGATCAGAAGTAGGTAAACTATTTTCAAATTTAACAAATGGCACTGAGATACTGGTATGTGTCTCAGGATCTCTGTCTTCTTCAGTCTTGATAGAGTCATTATTTTCTATATTGCTAGGTTTCACAAACTGTGGCTCTGGATCAGGGCTTTCAGGAGAATCTCGAATGGGTGGATCAATTTCTCTCAAAGGAACTGTAGTTTCAAGTTTGTCTTTAAGCAGGGTTTCCTGTAAAGAGTGTTTATCCACCTGTGTTAAAGAGCCACTACCGTTGTCATCATTGTCACTAACTGAATCTTTTTGAACCTTTTGGGAATTTTGTGTTTCTGTAATTTCAAGCTTCACATTGTTAGGAAATTCATGTAAACAGGGAGAGGAGTCTTTGCCAGGGCTCTCAACAAGACCACATTTTAACAGATGTCCATCAGGGTCATTTTTAATAGTAACTGAGGTAGATGACACATTACTCTCTAAAAACTGTCCAGCAACAGAGGCTGCAGCATTACATGTAACACTTGCATGTTTTGATTTCTCAGGGATTTCTGGTGAAGGTATTGTGTGCTGTTTTGGTGAGAGAGATGCAGAATGTTTTTGTCCTGGAGATGATGGAGATCTCCTATGTCCGCGAGAACGACGGCGTGTAGTATGGTCTTTTCGATGGCGAGCGTGGCGTTCAGACCGGTCTCTAGTTCTATGCCTTGACCCGTCCCTTTCACTTCTTCTGTGTCTATCCCGTTCCCTGTGTCTCCGCGAATGTGAAGGAGAACGTTGGCATGACCTTTTTGAAGGACTTCTATGGCGGCCCCTTTCACGATGACTCCGCTTTTTTGGTGAGAGCCTTCGCTTTCGGCTGTGGTGTAAATTTGGAGATGTACCCTTATGCCCTACTCTAGAAAAAGATGAATCACAAGTCTTAATACTGCTTCCTTGAAATACATCCTCTTGAATTTCATTAAAAAGTGATTCATCCTCAGGATCATAAGCTACATCAGAATCTTCAATCTCTCCAGCAGAGGAATACTTATCACTTTCATTAACAATTTCTTGTGTTTCATCTTGCTGTGTAACTGTATCTGTACATGTGTCATTAGGAATGACAGTTGTTGTGTCTTCTTGCTTAACAGATTGCAAATTCACATTTGATTTGTCCACAGCCTCTACAGGGTTGCTGGTTTTATCTGTTGTCTGAGAGGACAGTTGACTGAGGGGCAAAGATTTTGTTGGCGGAGACAGTAGAGAATCAGAGACAGAAAAATGAGCCATGAACATACCCACAGCCTCTCTCTGTTGACGCAGTGCCTCCTCTTGCTCCTTCAACTGCCGCTTTTGCTCTTCAATCTGTTTGTTGAGCTCCTCAAGCATGCGCTGTTGTTCTGTCAGTGTAGCAGCTGACACAACCACAGTGCCTGTAGGAAGGTTTGGCAGTAGTGTAGCTTGGGTAGATATTTGAGATGGAGTGGAGATAGCAGCTGGTGCTACATGGGTGGAAAGTGGAGTTGGGGAAGATGGGGAATCTAATGTTTGAACATGAGGCTTTGCTACAGCAGTATTGCTTTGAATATCTTCAAAGATAGTTTCATCCTCTGGATCATAGGCCACATCATCATCCACAAAGCTTGATAATGCAGGGTCATCTACTTTAGTTTTTTCTGTCCTCTGTGGAGCAACCACTCCATATCCCATCATTGGATCATATTCCTCCTCTGGGTCATATGGTCGGTCAAAGTCATTTTCCTCTTGTTCTATCTCTTTGACTTTGGATTTTTGTCCATATTGTTGAACAATTGGATCCACCATTGATTGAGATACCTGAGGACACACTGAGGATGCCTTCTTATCACTTACTATTGTTGTTGTTGTAGCACTTCCATCAACAATAGAGCCAGAGGGGTCAGTTGGTTTATTGCCAAACAAACTCTTCAAAATAGTCTGTAGCGGAGTCTTATTACTGTGTGCAGTTGAGGGATTCTCATCAGAAATGCTGTTACAGATGGACTGAGTGGCATCAACATCAGCTGAGGTAGAAACAGGAGGGGTTGCTCTAATAGAACCCAAAAGAGATGGTATGGTAACTGAGCCAGAAGAGGAAGAGTCTGATGGGGATCCAGGGCAAGATGGTGAACCAGGAGAGGAGGTGCTAGCAGGAGTCTCTGGATCATAGGGTTGAAAAATCTCCAATTTATCAGAACCATAGAGGACCGGAGGTTTTGGGATCCACATAGGGTCTTTGGACATGTGAACATTAGGTCTTTTCTCTTCCATTTCTTGAGACAAACTTCCTGGACGTTTTGCTTTCTGGATTATTGCTAGACCCAGAAGAAGATTGGGTCGGTTTTTTTCAAGCCCTGTGAAACAGAGAAAAGCACAATACATTAATTATTACAACTGATATAAATTAAAAACTGACAATTTACACCACTAAATTTTGTTTCTTGATAAACATTTCTGCCAGTTGTTTGTATGCTCAGTCTAAAGTACATTTCCTAGAGTGAAAGGATAGATTTTTATCTAATTTTTCAATTTGTTCATCTGTAAATAAAAAATATGACCCAATATTACATTAAAACCAAAATATGGTTAAAAGTATTATATACACATAAACTTTACAGCTTAGATGTTTTTCAAAATCTACTATTATTACTCTTATTGGGATCTAATTGTGACCATCCTGCAAGACAGTCATCAATTTGAACAAAATTACACTGTACATGGTATCACTACAGCTCAATCCAGTTCATCTGACAGTTTAGTAAGTACAACAAGCTAAACTTGTACAATCTAATTCAATAGTTAGGCAATAAAACCCTTCCTTCAAATGACATGATAATGTTCAGTGAAGTGTTAAACCACCATACAGTGATGAACTGTATGACCACTGACAGGTGTTCCTATTATTTTGTCCACCCTATTTACATCAGTGAGGTTACACTGAATTGCAGAAACATCTCATTTTTATATTCCTACTTAGTTGAACAGCAGGAGAAATTATAGCCACCAAAATGACCATAAAGCTGAAATAAACAAATTTCCTTGATCAAAAACTTATTATCTATGTATGTATGTATGTATGTATGTATGTATGTGTGTGTGTGTATGTATGTACATATCTAGATATGTAGGTGGCTATCTAGGTGGCTCAGTGTGGTAGTTTAGACTCCCGCTCTCACACTTAATGGTAGTATAATCCTATACAATAAGCCTAGACAATAGTAAAATACTGGTAAAATATTACACACTATTGATATTTTATATAAGAAGTTTCTTTATCATAAGATATCTAAAATAAGACTTAGTAGTATCAGTAGGTAGAACAGCAAGACTTGTCCTGTTAACAGGCAGAAACAGCAGATGAATATAAGCTATCACTGCTGATATAAGAGTTTGCCTATAACAAATTATGCATATGTTTAATTTGCAAGATATAAATGGAAGCTCTGTCGAACCTGGTCCTTCAAGAGGCTGTAGTATGGACGGAACTGATTCATTTGCACTAAGTGGAACAAGGTATACGTCCTTGATGGAACGGCTGTTATTGGCGACCACACCAAAACGACCTCTGCTGCTAAAATAGGAAAACAGGGAGACATAGGCCACCTCTTCTTCCTCTGTTGCAGGATGAAACCGGATCACACATAACTCCTAATAAGCAAAAGAGTAAAATAGTAATATATTACCAATATTATTTTAGAAAGCAAAGAAAAATACTATATATACTGCTTGCCTTTGTAACTGAGGTCTTTAATTTTGCGACATAGTCCCACACTGTTTGGGGCATGATCCGTCCTCCAATTTGTATTGTATCAGGTAGATCCTATACACAAGAAGAAAAGACAAGATTTGGCGACAATGACATATCTGTTTCATATAGCCCTATGAATAAAACTCAAATATTGTGCATTACTATACCGCTTTGAGATTTTCAGCAGATCCTGACACCAGATATCCTTTTGTGACAAACTTGGCTACAGTGAGCATATTTAGGAAGCCTTTCCACAGTATTTCTTGCTTAGCCAAGAACTGCGGTGTCTCACCATCAGCTGTGGATTCTGAGATCATAGTCCTGAAACATAAAACGACAACAGCACAATTAAAGTCAAACACATTATTTTGCCTAAATGTTTACCATCAAAAACAGTAGAGTAGAATTAATATCATGAACTTTGTACTTCTGCAGCTCTTGAAATACCTTGAGGGTGTGCCATAGAGTCTGGGATCTGCTGAGGAAGACGGCTTCATTAAAATAGATTTAGGTAAAGTTTTCATGGATGGTAGTGAGGATAGTGGTGCAGGGAGGCAGAGCTAGTATCTTTAACAGGGGCACAAGAAGCTGATTGACTGTGGGCTGTGCAACTGGGACTGGAGGTACTACCAGACAAAGCAGAGAACCTGCTAGCTGCAGTACGTGGGTCACGTCTTGTGATTGTTACAGTGGAGACAGCTGGAATCACTACGGGTGTGTATGTTGTCTTTGGTTTAGTAGCATTATTAGTGTCTTGAGGTGGGGATGCAGAGTACTCCATCACAGGAGAAGCAGGGGACTCCATAATAGGAGAGGCTGGAGAATCCATAATAGGAGAAGCAGGGGATTCAACAATAGTCAGCACTGGCGAGTCAATGATAAGTCGGGATGTAGGATCCATCAGGGAAGATGTTGGAGACTCTATGTCAGGTGAGTCGGGTGGAGCTCGCAGAGGGGATTCGTCTCCTGCAGACTGTCTCCAAGAGGGTTCATGCCTATTTCTGGTTTCAGAAACCCTGGATTTTTTCTTTGCTGGTTCATCCTCACGCTCAGCTAGTATCTGGCCTTTGGGGAGGAATCAAAATCTTATTTTACCAACTTAAATTAACACCAAGTGGCAATTAGATAATCATCTTTACCAAGTATCACCTAGCTATATAAAAAACATATTTTTTAATTCACCTGTGCAGATTTTGCATTTCAGGTCAAACAGATGAGCTTTATGCTCTGATGTTGTGTCCTTCAGCATACATGTAAGAATATCTGGTGCAGCTCTTCCCTGGTTTTGCTGGTTTGTTTTCATCTTGAGAGCAGTAGCAGTAAGACTTCTTTTCAGATCCTGGGATGCAACCTACAACAACACAAACAAAAACTCAAAATGATTAACATTCTTTCACGAGAAATGTTTGTGTTGAACAGGACAAATAATGTAAAACAAAAAAAAATTCAATTCCAACAATTTCATGCAGATGGAATAGGTACACACTGTTCTTTCGGGTTGTCTGTCTGGTCTTCTGTCAGCTCTAGCAGGATTGGGCAAACTCGGCAACTCAACCTTTACTGCTTCTGGCTTCTGCAGCACACTTGCTGATTTGGCAGCTGCATCCTTAACCTACAAATGCATATGCAAAGGAAAACACAATTTGATCCTTCTGTTCAATCAACTTTAGTGCAAGTATAGATATAATATCTTATTATGAGTTTGTTGTGTTTATTGCCAATCCCACTTGACCTCTGTTTCTTTTGCACATGGCTCTGGTGCCTTGGTGGCCTGCATATCCTTCTGGCTCATCCTGACCAGTCTGAAAGGACTGATCTCTCCGTGTACAACCCGATACAATAAGCCCTAGACAGAACCCATAAAATTATTATTGGTGATTTTATCAAAAAATGATGAGCAGCTCATTGAGGAACCTAACACATCGCAAAACAGCTTTAAACAAACCTTGTTTCTTGAGTCTTTGAGGTTGAACATTATAGTTCTGTACTTGTTCATGTATTTGCTGTCTGTGTTGCGAAATACGTCAAACATCTCCATCTCAATGCTTGCAACAAGCTTCGCAACTTCACTCTCAGACATCTCCAGATCCTCACAATCGCACACCCTTGACAAACAAAAAGGTTGTTAGTCAGTGAGTTTGTAGTGTAGCACTTCTGTAACAGCCTGAGGTGTCATTTTTATACTTTGTTTTAAAAAGTGAGATCACTCACAGAATTTTCAAACTTGTGCCATTCTGTCTTAAGAATTATTGGCAATTACTATTTTGGTTTCTACCATGATCACCATTAATTTTCAAAGGGCTCATTTTCACTGTACAATTTTTGTATAGAATAAGACTTTGTATTACCAAACATCCCAGCCCGAGGGCTTGCAGTCAGAGCTGTAAAACAGATCTCACCTTTTCAACAGGATGCTGGTGAGAGAGCGTTGGATGCTCTGTCTGACCTGGTTATTGGGCTGAGAGGGTCTGGATGACGGAGCACTGGGTGCTGGAGGCACCGGCAGATTTCGGGTTTCATTCAGCAGTGTGGGGGCTGACGAAGGCTGGCTGCTTAATGGGACCTGAGGTCCAGCATGTTTCTTTGGTATGACATATGAGGTCTTTGTTACCATTAGGGCCCCAGTTTCATGATGTCGGGGGACTGAGTTGGATGGGGATTTTTCAGATAGAGATTGGATAGATTTTGCTGGAGTCACTGGTATTGACGACTCTGATTCAGCAGATTGTTGCATAGATGTGCCACTGTTTACTGACTCATCTGCTTTTTCTTGAGAGTCTCTCTGTGGCTGGGCTGCCTCGATGACAACCTGGGACAAGGGGGCAGCATCTGTAGCAATGTCCTTTGGAGACTGTGTTGAAGGAGTTACAGCCTCACTGTCAGCTTGTACCTCTTTAATGTCCTTTTTAGCTGTTAGGAAAAAGAACAGTGGGGCATTTTGAGAATATGAAGAAATATAACTATATTAATTTAAAAACAGACCAGATGACTACTACATTTTTAAGTTTTAACTAAGTTTTTTGTGTATATTGCTGCTGTTGTTTTTATCATCATATTTGCAACTATCGATGCCAAATTGAATATTGTATGTGAATAAATCTATAAGTAAAACAGTCAGGAAATTACAGATTGGTCTTTAAGGTGCAGAGGAATAAACTGGATGACAGTACACAATAGAACAGTTTTCACAATATATATTCATAATAATACTGTGTTCTGTGTTGTACTTTAAGGGCACTGCTTTGTGTGATGCTGTCTGAATTATGTCCATTTAAAAATTTAATTTTAGTATTTAAACATGTTCATATAGAGAATTCTTTATTACCTGGTCTTTTTTAAAAGTGTTTGGATTTCTGGCATTAAAAAAAATTATGGTTAACCACAAAAATTTACATTAATACATCTTGTAATGTATTTTACATGGTAACTTAAACAAGTTATTTTTATGAAGTTATGTTTTAATAGAATAAACAACTGATAAACTGTCGTTATTCCTATTTGTTTGGGAATATAAGGGAAGTTTCCAAGAACTAATGACTATACTTAGGTTGTAGTTAAGTTCTCCTTTTTCCACCCTCATAATACGCTACTTTGAACCTGCATATAGCCAAGACCATACAACAAGAAAAGCCATTTTGGCAACATCTGTTCTTGTTAGGTCATCACTCAGTGCACAATTAAGATGACTTAACAGAACTACCAGAGAGCAACACAACCACAGTGATGACATGTTCTACAGAATAGCACACAGCATAAGTTCAGTTTTTATAAAGAAAGTCCTGTTATTGTGCTTCCCATGTACATTGACTGGGTGTTTCCCAAATGAGGAGGAGTGTCTGTCTTATAATGACAGTTATAAATAAATACAAGTTACACATATTTGTATGTGTATGGCAAAGACCATATACACACAATAGCACAAATATGATCTAGCGCCTCTTCCACTGAATATGAGAACTGTTGTAAAGGGGCTTAGTCAAAGTCAAGAAGATGCACTGACTTTGGGTGCTTAAAGTCCCACAAGTTTGACCACATTCAATAATAAGAATAATAATAATAATAATCTGCCAGTTCTTGCGAAATTAAATCTTTCAATAATTTCCATACAACCTTATACTGTATGTAAATAACACAGGTGTTATTTCTAGTGTCATGTCCATCTTAATAAAGAAAAACGTGGAAAACAAGGTTTTCCCTGCAACAGTTTGTTTGCACCAATGTGCCCAAATCACATCCATGGCAAACCTTTAATGTACATTTACTTGTGTCAGTCATAAAGGTTTTGAATTTTAGAAATTACAGTGCATCTGAAAAGTATTCACACACTCCACTATCTCCCCATTCCTCATTTTCCAAAATGGATTAAATTTATAATTTTCCTCAAAATTCTACAAACAATACCACATAATGACAACGTAAAATATATATATTTTTTAAATTTGCAAATTTATTTAAAATAAAAAAAAAATTTTAAAAATCGTATTCACAACCTTTGCTCAGAACTTTGTTGAAGCACCTTTGGCACCAATTACAGCCTCAAGTCTTTTTGAGTATGATGCTACTAGCTTGCTACTAGCAGTTTTTTCTACTCTTCTTTGCAGGACCTCTCAAGCTACACCAGGTTGGATGGGGAACGTCGGTACACAGACATTTTCAGATCTCTCCAGAGATGTTCGATTGAGTTGAAGTCTGGCTTCTGGCTTGGCTAGTCAAGGACATTCACAGAGTTGTCCCATAGCCACTCCTTTGTTATCTTGGCTATGTGCTTAGGGTCGTTGTCCTGTTGGAAGATGAAACTTTGCTCCAGTCTGAGGTCCAGAGCGTTCTGGAGCAGGTTTTATCAAGGATGTCTCTGTACATTGCTGCATTCATCCTTCCCTCAATCCTGACTACTCTCCCAGTTCCTGCCACTGAAAAACATCCCCACAGCATAATGCTGACACCATCATGCTTCACTGTAAAGATGGTGTTGAAGAAGTGATGAGTGGTGCCTGGTTTCCTCCAGACATGACGCTTGCTATTCAGGCCAAAGAGTTCAATCTTTCTTTCATCAGACCAGAGAATGTTTAAGCACCAATAGGCACCCTTTTGGCAAACTCCGGGCGGGTTGTCATGTGCCTTTTACTGAGAAGTGGGTTGCGTCTGGCCACTCTTACATACTGGCCTGGTTGGTGGAGTGCTGCTGTGGAGATGGTTGTTCTTCTGGAGGATTTTCTATCCAAAGGGAAATGCTGGAGCTCTGTCAGAGTGACCATCGGGTTCTTGGTCCCTGACTAGGGCCTTTCTCCCCACCGATCATTCAGTTTGGCCAGGTGGCCTGCACTAGGAAGACTCCTAGTGGTAACAAATTTCTTTCATTTATGGGTGATGGAGGCCACTGTGCTTGGGACCTTCAATGATGCAGAAAACTTTCTGTACTCTTTTCTATATCTGTGCCTCGATACAATTCTGCCTCTGAGGTCTATAGACAATTCCTTGGACTTCATGGCTTGGTTTGTGTTCTGACATGCACTGTTAACTGGGGGACCTTATGTAGAGAGGTGTGTGCCTTTCTAAACCATGTCTGATCAACTGAATGTACCACAGGTGGACTCTCAAGGATGACCAATGGAATCAGATCAGATGCACCTGAGCTCAATTCTGAGTGTCATGGCAAAAGCTGTGAATACTATTTTTCTTTTTTCTTTTTTTTAATAAATCTGCAAAGATTTCAAACAAACGTCTTTCGCTATGTCATTATGGGGCATTTTTTGTAGAATTCTGAGGAAAATAATGAATTTAATCAATTTTGGAAAAAGGCTGCAACAAAAAATGTGGAAATAGTGGAGCGCTGTGAATATTTTTTGAATGCACTGTAGACAAAGAGACTGGGGAAAGTTTTTTGTGTGATGCAATGCACTAGATGAGCTATCCTTCGCTCTCCATGTGTATCAGTGACCCCTGGGTGCCCACAACCTTAAGTCACCTGTCCTTGTCCAGGTCTCCTTGTCCTTATCCACTTGGACCTTGTCCATTTTTCCTACTTCTAACAAATCAACTTCAAGAACTGACTGTTCACTTGGTGCCTAATATGCTTCACCCTTAGACAGATGCCATTGTGACAAGCTAAGCAATGTTGATCACATCATCTGTCAATGGTTTGTGTTGTGGCTAATCAATGTAGAAAGTTGAACACATGCGTAACGTAATAAAAGAAGAACATGCAGGTACATCCAAGGTGAGTCAAGTTGAGCCACAGGGCTCCCATTTGTAGTACATTTGGACAAAAGTGTGAGAAAATAAAACTCAATGTTGTGCCCTCTGGAGATGCAGCAGGCAAAATTCAATATGCATCTGCGATGTGAGGTACAGTTAGATGCTGATTAGTTACAAAGGAAATTTGTTATGTTTTGTTATGAGTTTGTATGTCAATATTTTCTCTACCCCTTACAGAAGCAATGTCAGAAATATTTGTGTCACTGAATATATGTATTTTTTTCAACCATAGATGAGGTCTACTGGGGTTGAGAACACCAAATACAATGAGCACAATGAAAATCAGGATTTTTATTTTGAATATTGTGTACTGTATACTGAATGATCTCTGCCCACCCATTTTCTTTATTCAGAACACACATACCTACAAACTACTGCACTTAATCAAAAGGAAAATCTCTACTTTTAATAATGATTTAGAGCAACAAACTATTATTTAATATTCGGCCATCACAGACTGACATGCAATTTCTTTATTTTGTGATGAAGCTTTGGTGAATGTTCAGTGGCCATCCTCTTATTCCTTTACTGCTCTGTGGGTGAATTTCTGCAGTACCATCTCACTTTATTCTGTACTCCCGTGTTCATGCTACTCCTTAAATGAGACTGCAGTTCCATCATTTTTATTCACACCTGCTATTGTACATTTCACCACCTCCCCATCAACATCATGGCTGCAGGAGCATCTAAAAAATTCAAGTGAATGTTTTAAACAACTGCTGGCTTTACTCCAATGCCACCAGCGTCCTTACTCCAAAGATCCTGTTCTACTTTATCTTCTAATATGGGCATAAGCTTACTGAAAAAACTTCACATCAGTGGAGTCTAATCAGCAAAGCCTTTCTCTGTTGCTGACATCACAAACAATGTTATATAGTTCCAGCTGATATTTCATTTACCCAGCCGCATTGCATATTACTCCTGTTTGTTAGCTTACAACATGTACATATCCAGTGAATAAAAACAAGTCTGTGAAAGGGCATGATAAAGTAGCATAGATCATAAATTAGTAGTACCATCACCATCTATCAGGTAGGCATTTTTTCTGAACACAGGAAACTCTTAAGTGCCGTAAAGGTCCTCATTCATACTGTGAACAACTGCTTACATACTATAAAAAAAACAAAGCAAACAATGTCACCACTCTGACCGAGAAGCTTGAGATTACAGGCTTGCATTTCTTTCTCGAATGCTACTGCTAAAATGCTTGTAAAATCTGGTGATATTTGCCAACATAACTTTGACATTTATCAACAGATTTCTTATTAGTGACTCAGTCTAGTTTCAGAGTTTTCTGAATCACTGTGTGCGTCAATGACTTTTTCAAATTAGTGACCCTCAGATGTTAGTGAAGTGTTGCAATCAATTCTGACTGAAACAATTGACTCTGGTGTTTCTGCTCTGTAATACGAATAATTAGTGAATGTCATGGAAATACAACTCTGCAAGATGTAGGCTGACAAATGTGCTGAAAAATTTAACATTTTCACTTTAGTTAAGCAAAAGAGCCAGAGCACTCCAAGGACACATGCACAACTGCACAAACATTACTGAAATGTCTGACTGTGCTAATTAGAGATCAGAAACAACATTCTTGAAATCCTTCTTTCACACTCTGACTGGCTGGCAGGGGAAAAAAAGCTCACACCATAACCAGCTCTTGTCTTGTCTCATTTGCAGCCATATGTCATGCCACACTTAAGCTCATTCTGTGTGCAAAATACAAAATTATATTTTCCAATAAGAGAAATTGAGGGAAATTTTCAAAAGAAATAAGACAAAGAGCTAATAAGCTAATAGAAGCTTGCCAAATATAACATGGGCAAAGTTTCTGTTGTATGTCTGTTTCTGTTGTCAGTCAGTGATCCAGCTGCTGCAGTGCAAAAGAACAGTAAAAATTTTAAAAGCTGATATTTAACACATTAGACATAAAGGGAGAACATGGATTGGATCAGAGGAGAAAGACAAAGGGAGACTGGCGTTATAACAGTAGATACGCTAGCATAACATTTTATAAATACATTATAATACTTGTCAGGTGGATAGCAAGTTAATGAATGTGTGTTTGAGTTTTTTATAACCAGGATGTACATTCAGCTGTCATTGTGTTGAGAGTTGTGTAGTCCATGTGCTCTTGTTGTTTTATGAAAATTAGCCATGTGCAGCTGGTGAGGACATGTATGAAGTTTTAAGTTAGTAAAAAGTGCCCATAAAATAGCAGTTAGTTTTCTGTTAACAAAAATGTGATAAGTTGCATCATCAATGTTGCTGAGACAGAAAATCACCATAGACAACCTCTCCTCTGTTTAACATCTCAAAGGCTATGAGAGGGAAAAATACACAATACAATTGTTTTGTTCAAGCACTGTGAATTCAGTTACTGCAGGTTAATCTACGTTTCTGCACTAAAATGGAATTTACCTCTGGGACTAATCTCTAGTAAGTCAAAAACGAAAGTGTGTGGCTGTAATGGTATGGTACCCTGGCCAGAGTCAGCCCCAAGTGTGCCACATATTCTGGATAAAAATGTGTGGACACATCAACCTGAAATGGTTCAAGATGTCAGTGGGTTTAACTACTGTTATACTAAGGTGAACTCCTCCTAGCCAGGTTAATATCATCATAGCTTTGCATCATAGCTAGCTAGTCTGGCTCCATCCAAATGTAACAATAGATAAATCTCACTAATTAACACATTATATGTTGTCTATTTATTCAGTACTAAAACGTAAGTGAAAAAAGATGTGTTTTCAGAGTGGATATATGTGTGTCTAATTATTTCTTATCTCAGACCAGTGACATCCAGAGTTGACGTACAGGCCTGAAAGTGGAACTAGTCTAGTCTTTTTACTACCAATAAGAAAGAAAATGGGCTCAAAATGTATTGGTGAATGCCGAATTCCTATATAACAGCTTACAGTATAGGATCTGTGAATTTTACGCATTTGACAACAAATTCCATTAAAAACAAAAACAATTACCTACATTTCTATAGAGGGATAATCTACATTTAGTTCATTAAATATAGGTGTGCCACTACTGTCACCATGTTAAATTAAGGAGTACAATATCTAGTTCAACCAATTCATCTGACAACCGAGTATGGCACACTGTAACCTTTACCTCATTTAACCTGAGTGAGTATGTATGCATGTGTATGTGTGTATACACCCTAGCAAAATGGAGGAAGTCAAGCAGATAAGATTTCTATCTGCTACAGGTGCAGCTGAGAACTGAAAGTAAGAGATAGCAATGTGCAGGTTTTTCTTAAAAAATCCTATATGATCAAAAAGTGGGGGGTGAATGAATTATAGGTTAAGTAAAGACAAGGACAGATACCTGAAGCTTGTTTTGATGAAGAGTGTGAGTTAAAAGAAACAAGTGTGTAAGAAGGGAACACAGAGAGAAGGTAAGTGGTAGGAGACTTGCTCTGTATCATGTGCCCTGTTTAACTAATACAATTTTTAATGCTGAAAAGTTTTTTTCCAAGTCCTCTTCTTTGAACTTTGGAATATATTCCACCATAGTTTACCCTCTGTAAAGAATGTAAATCTAGAACCTGACATTTCTTGGTGAAAAAAAAAGTAGCTGTGGCTACTTGATATGTTTTTAGTAGTTTTTGAGCAATGGATGTCTATGGCTAAAATCTGGTTGTGGATTCACAGATGTTATTTTAATAAAATATAGAAAACCAGCAACTACATCCTTTTATGATTTTCTCCTTCCTCTTATTGTAAAAAAATAATGTCTGTGAACAAATATTAAGGAATTCCTCATTTCTATAAAAATATATTCTTCAGTTATATTATTGCATCTTGTTCTTTTGCTTATATAGAGGGAACATAAAAAAATGCATCTTCCCCAGGCTCACTGTGGGAAAGACATCAAGGTAACGCAATGTGCTTAGACTGCCATTTACTCTCACACTCGAAGCCATTGGTGCTTTTTGTGACATTATGAGTCACAATATAAAATAGGCATCCAGGGGATTGTACCTCAGGGGGTATCCCACCAGACCTCACTCAAGTAGGGGAGTTTGTGGGTGTTAGCCTGCTGCACTGAAAGTAGCCTCATAATTATCCATCGTGCTGAAGAGATATGTGGTAGGTGTTTGGACAGACAATTTGTGCTGTTTGTATTTACATTACAAATCACTTGTGGGTAATATATTAGGAGGTTACTGTGTATTACACAACCACACACAACTTCACACACACACACACACATTTTGTGTTAAGGTGGCTT
>OMLM01007637.1:6050-22830 GCA_900302695.1 Helostoma temminkii | reverse complement strand
ATGGGGGGAAAAGAATAAAAAGAAAAAAAGCCCCAAAACTACACTTGAATCACAAGTCTGAGAGATTTAAAATGATTCAGGGCATATATTTGCATCTATAGTTTTAGAAAGCTCATCTAAAATGAGTGATTTGTGGATGTATCTTGTTATTTTAACATGATTAATAGAAATGGCTAAAAGTCAATAGTGGCTGTTTTGCCACACTTAGGTGGATGGCTAGAATAAAGATGCTTTGTTATCTGAAGCTTTGTGGAAATTTTTATAAACTTTATAATTTTATACTGTATATACTGATGGAAAAGAAACATTTTGGATAAGTAAAGCTATTTTATATCGAGCTCTTTGACCAGCAGTGATGCACCAAAACTTGCCATTCACAGCGACGATCACGGGGAGTCTTTTGAGGTCCTTTTGGAGAACTATCCACTCATGTCATCTTTCTAAGACAAACACCATATTTAGGTTCATCAGCTCCATGACGTCATGTGTTGCAGAGATGAAACCATGCAGCAAATCATGTGCAGTGTTGAACGGAGAACACCTCTGTTCACCAGGCCACATCTGCCCCACAGACTGTCTGTCTGTTAGTGGATGCTGCCTCAGTCTGCATCATCTTCTGATCTCAACCCCACTGAGAACCTGTGAGATGTCCTGCAACACAGCTGCTGGAAGAGTGCCTTTGGTGCCTCCGGCACTTCACAGCTGTACATGCTGAGAGGATCAGGCTCCATGTGGTGTCAAGCAGAAACAGCTGCTGATTGACTACTATTGTTTTTATTCTCAGGAAAATATTCTCTCTTAGTATTGTTTATATTTTATTGAAGGGTTAGATTTCTTTTTGCCATCAGTATATATCAAGACTTAAGCTCCAAGTGTTTTGATAGTTTTATCCACCATGTTGGCAAACTGGTGTTAAAGAAGTCTAAAGGTCACCCAAAGGCTTAGGGATATTTAGCCATATGTTTTTTATATGCAAAAGGTTTTGATCTCTAAAACATAATACAAAAAAGTTGGCTCACGTATCAATTAAATAAATACATTCTATTAATTTTATTATACGGAATGGTACAAAGGTAAAAGAGTGGATTGTGTGGATTATTTTAACTAAATCTGACACAAAAATACACAAGTGTGAAATGCTTTGAGGACCGCAAAAATGTTTTTTTGAGGGAGGCAGCACAAACATTTTAAAGGCAGGTATATTAAAGATATTTTTCCACTAATGTTTGAGTAACAGAATTAACATTAAGAATTTTGTGCATATTCAGAAAGCAAGTATTAGTGATATGTTTTGTTCTGCTACCATTACCTTCATGTTTGACATGGTTAATATACAGTTTTTTACTTTTTATCAAGAGCGGGTGCAAGGGGGCTTTAAAATTTACAACCATTATTATTAGTTAGTTATTATTGATGTAGAAGCCGATGTATCGATGTATGTGTTGCATGATACTGGCATAATAACCATTTGGTTTTCAAAATTAAAATTCCACAATAGCTGGCCAAGGAAAGTTGGCAAAGGAGAGAGTAAACCACACATCATTAAACATGGTGTATGTGACATGGTTCTGTTGTCACTGTGTTTGAGCATAGACAAACATGTGGATGGTGTCCATGTGTAAAGTAGAGTTTCTTTCTTAAAAGAATAAGTTGTGTTTCTCCAACAAAAAAAAACAAACAAAAACAATAAGAAACATGTTTGGACCAACCACGATGAGTGCACTTATTTTCCAGTAATGTTTATACCCATTTTTCCTAACATGCAACCTTCTCTGCTTTGCTTGTGCACAACAGCATATGCTGCCATGTTAGTGCCACCTGTAGACTGTGTACTACATGCATTTACGCATGCCTTCGGGTGTATGTGAAAGCACAGGACAAACCAAACAAGAACCCGCTCATAGGAACAATCTGCTCCACAGCGCCACTGCAAGTCCAAAAACTCCAACTTTTAATAAAGTTACTTCCTCTTTTTCCCTTTTCCCTTTTTCTGGGGAGGCACCAAGGTCCTTCACAACTGATTTCATACGAGTCAAGTTTGAGATTACATCTGTAACAACATTAAGTTTTGAAAAAATATATACCAATATTATTACTACTAGTACTATTATTAGAAGATTCTGGAAGCAAGTGGGGTTTGGGAAAGCTGCTTTGTTTTTCATCTAAATCTATGCATTTTTATAACCATGTGTGCTTGTGCATTATGTTTTGATAAACTAATCAAACTATAACATAAGATCCATCTCCTGTATGAATATATCAATTTGTGTGTATGTGAACCCTGTGAGTCAACGTATGGTGAAATTATTCTGTTATTAACATTTGAAATTACAAAGTGTAAACACCAAAAAGAAGCATAATATGGACATGGGTGTATTCACACTAAGTATATAAAAAGATATGTAAGCATATCAATTTAACAAATATGATTCAGGTTAACTTATTTAAATACTGTATCCAGACTAACTTAAAAAAATCCTTTGCTCCAACCAGGTACCACAAATCTTCCCTCCCTAGAGTTTGCATGTATGTATGGTAAACGATGATGATGATGATGATGATGATGATGATGATATTCTGTATGATAAGTACTTTTCTCAGAAGACCTGAAGAATGGGGCATTTTATTGATGCCATTGACACATCAGTATTGTCTTCATGGTAATGTGACAACAGATCTGTTCATTACTGGGTGAAGTCCAGGTGGAACCTCTTTCTAGCATTGAACTGATGAGCCCTCCCATGCCCACTGCCTCTCTGCAGCAGCAATTAGTCAAATCCTCTGCCTCCTTCTCCTCCATACCAAATACCCAGGCCCTACTCATTCAGGATACTATCCAACTTCAGGTTCAGGTTACTTTTAACTTAATTTTTGCGGTTCTGCATAACAAGATCCAAGAGTGTGTTTGTGTGTTGAGAGATAGTGCACTGTAAGCCGCAGCATCAAGAGACTTGATGGAAAGGTCTTCCTTGAGATACCTGGAAGGTTGTTTGAAAGTGGCCAAGATAGGTTGTAAACTGTTGAACATATGTGTTGTGAAGTGTATTTCATGGGTTAAGAGCAGCAACTAGTACTCAATATTTTATGTAACTGTCAAGAAAATAAATCAGCAAGCTGTTGCCTGTTGGAGGAATATTGAAAACAAACCTGCATATCTTTATGACCTAATAGTTGAAACAGGGGTCATCTTTTTGAAAAAGATAAATAAATAATGAGTCGAGTGAATGTTAAAGGTTTCATGTATGTGAGTCTAATACCTAGGACCAAGCTATTACTATAACTTTCTACAACTGAATTAGCTGTAGAGCAAATATATAAAGGTCTACACCGTGTTTAAAGGTGCCCACTAACTAAAGTCACCTCCTTTTTCAGGACATGTGGAGATACATATTTGCGCTGTTTAGGCAAATTAATTAACTTCCTTGTTTTAAAATGATAAACCACCATCAACTTGACTTCCCTAGAACGACCAGCTGAATTATTTTGCAGAACTAATACCGTGAGGCCCAACAACAGTGCATAAGATATACTCAGGCCAATTTATTAGGTACACCTGTACAATCTAATGCAATCCAATACAGCAGCTTCCCTTTTTACATATATGAGGGTCCAAAACAGAAACACCAGAAAACAACAGTCCCCCATCCATTATTACCTTAATAATATAGAATTGGCACCTTTCTGAGAGTAGAATTTATCCCAGAGCTGTCATATTGGATTGCATTAGACTGTACAGGTGTACTTAACAAAGTGGCCATTGAGTGTTGTACCGTGTAAAATGTGTATTAGGCAACAAAATGGAGTGTGCACATCAGCTTGTCTCTCTATAGCAAAGCAAAAAGGGGTAAAGGGGTTTTCACACTGAGCCAAGTTTGTTCTTGACTTCCAACAAAGGGAATTCAAACTTCTTGGGATACCATGTTTAAGTTGTTAAAACTGATGCTAAGGTATTTGGAGATAAGAACACATGAGGTGTTGAGAAATGCTAGTAATAAGGGAACATAGGATTGTTGGCTCTGAAATGTTAAAATATATGCTTTGTGTGCACTGTAGGTGAGATCCTAATAGTGAGATCCTAAACACTGAAACCTCGAGTCCCTTTGAAGTTTTACTCAAGGCAGACACAGGGTGTTCATCACCCAGTGACTGACCGTTATTTATGTTTTTCAGCAAGAACCTTTGAGTTTTCAAACTCAAACAAAATGAACCCTGAAGCAGCGTTTCCATCCATGGATACCAACTGACAAAGAACGCTGCCTGCCCTGCACCACACTACACACATATACACCGCTGTTGAGTGTTTCCAGTCACGGCTGACATTTATAGTTCCAAAGAAACTGTAAAAGTAAACATACTTACCCACTGCTGACCCCTGCTACTTATTAGTCATCCCAGAAAGAGTCTATGTGCATTGAAGTGGGTGCTTGGTGTGTGATTGTGTTGCAGTGATTCACAAGGGAAGGAAGATATGTAATGCATACAGAAGCACTTTGTGCATGGTGTTTGAACTGCTGCATGATTTGAATGTGTATGAGTAGTGTATTGTACATACACGCTGTGTAAGACTGAGATGATGGTATGGAAGGGGCCTTAACATCTGTGAGACTGGGGTCACAGGCTAAGGAAGATTCAGCATCTGTATGGCCTCCAAGACCTTCCTTCATCTCCTCCTCTTCAGCTTCTTCCTCAGCTTTTCCAGCTAACCTCTTAGACGCCCTTATCGACCTCTGATCCTATGAGGAAAATATTAGTCCGTCAAAAACTACAGATAATTCAGATAATAATTTTGAGTTTTACAGTTTTTACATGATAACATTAAATTGGAATGCATCAGTTTCTGTGTTTAAAATTCCTTACCCTAGTAAAGGGGCTGGCAATGGCAGCTTTTCTTTGCGCTCGTCCTCTGGACTTTGGCATCTTAGGGCCAGAAAGTGCTTTCATAGTGACAGCAGCGTGCTGAAGGATGCAGTCAGTGCCACAGTAACCAGAATCTGGAAGAGCTTGCTTTGAGCACCCAGGGCCAATGCACAGAGGAAGAGACTCGTTGGTCTCCATTTCAGCTTCAGGTTCGAGGTCTGGTCTCATTACAGGAGCATCCTCTCTCTCCTCATCTTCTATCGTCACGGTTTTCTAAAACCAGAGACTCATCTTACACAAGAACATGCTTTCTTCATGCAAATCAACCACAAATGGCAAAAACATAATAATGTACATATTTTCTGTCACATGTAAATACTGAAACTGCTACAGTCAGCAAATAAGCTGAAAGCCGCTCAGATGATTAACAGAGAGCAATCTGCAGATCGGTGGCAATTAAGATGAAATTCTAACCTTGAGGGCTTGCTGTTCCATGTGTTCTTCCCCTTCTTGATTAGACTGACTTAGCGTCAAACATGTGGGAAGTTCAGGCTCTGGTTGAGTGTGGGGCTCGGACTGTTGTTGCTTCTTCGTAATGCAGGTGGGGCAGATGTACTTTTGCCCTTTCTCCTCCATCTTACGGCCCTGTGTCTCACTGATACCAATGCAATCACAGTGGAACCATTCCTGGCAGCTGTCACAGCAGATCATGAACCTAAAAGAAACAGTGAACAAACAGTGATTCGGAAGTGAAACTGACAGATGGTTCAAGTATGCAAACCTCCAAAAGAGCAGCTTAGTCCAAGGGAAATTTACCAGAAATTTACCTTTTATCCTGTCTTTGTCGACAGATGCAGAACAGAGCGTTGGAGTCATGGCCCTCAGTGTCCAATATGCTTGAAAACTCTCCTACAACCTTAATGTCTTCCTCTTCCCCCTCCTCCTCCCCCTCCTCATCCTGTGCATCATCATATTGGCCAGGAGTTACACCTGTAATCTGGTCTAAATCAGCATCTATGATTATGCAGTCTGTGCTTGAGCGCTGAGCAGGACTGTAACAAGAAGCAGGTGATAACTCTGTTGCAGCAGTTTGTGGTTCATTTGCTTTTTCCCCCTCTTGCAACTGCTCCAGCTGTTGTTCAGCTGGATTAACAAGCATCACATCATCATCACTCTCCTCACCATCTGCAACGCTTGACTGAAGCTCTGCTGCTCTACCCCTCCCTCTACCCCTCCCTTTACCTTTTCCCCTCCCTCTTCCTCTGCCTCTCCCCCTTCCTCTGGCCTTTCCTCTTCCACCTTTACCCCCTCTAGCTCTCATGTCTCCGCGTCCACCTTTAGATGCCAGTTGCTCCTTTATCTGTATCAAAGTCATTTCATCACTGTCCTCTTCTTGACTAGAGATCAATACTATGTCTTCAATTTCTCTACCTGCCAAATTGTTAGGAGCAACAGGCAGTGAAATTTCCATGTCTTCAGCAGACTCCACAACATCAGACACTACAGTTTCATCTACATCCTGTGAAGGCAAAGCCTCAACAGCATCAGTAGCTTCCAAAATGTCAGGGGCTGCCAATGCATCGGGCATGTCCATTGACAAGACCTCACTCCCACCAAGCAGTGAAAAGGCAGTGTGGAAGGCAGACCCAAAATCTTGCCATAAGCTTGGGTCAAGGGCCCCTGCTGTAGAAGCTTCTGAGGCCGGCTTGCTCTCCTCAGATACAGGCGAGGATGGGGCAGACCACTCAAGGTCGTCTATAACGCTCCTAGTTGAACGAGTAGCTCTCTGGGTGGTGCATGTATCTGTTGTGGTTGGAGGTGTTGGGTTAGTTCGACGACTTCTGCCTCTCCGTACAAGTGGAGGGCTGTGTGTTAGGTCTCCCACTTCTTCCATGAACTCCCTTCTAGCTATGGTAGTCCGCCTGAAGCCCCACGACTTTTTGACCTGAGACAGAGTCGGCCTGACACTCGACTCTGTCTGGCTCTGCTGCTCCTCTATAGAAACACAGAAGCAGACAAGATTAACAATAAAAACTAAAATTGCTTTCACGTGTACCTACAGAAAGAGTCCATTTAAGCAACTAAGACTAAAGAACCAATTTTACCTGAATTATTATCTGTGATGGTGTTTTTTTCCATTGTGTACATGCTTACATCCACAGGTAAGAAGGCTGCCAAAACATATATCAATTGTCAGTATACAACTTTAAAGAAATGTTAACTGTGCTAAGTTTGATAAGGGTTGAACACAGAAAATCTGGTACCTCTACAGCCAATATGTTGATGGCTGTCGAAGCCTAATTTTCAGATTTCATACTGTCACTTCCCATTCCACTTGTCTCTCTGTGTACCTTGGAAAACTAGGGAGAAAAATACACCAAAACACTGACATTAGATTATGGGTCAATGTTAAGCAACAGGTGTTGGAGTGCTGTCATTTCAAAAACGCACGCCCCTCATTAACAAATGCACCTGAAAGTTAGAATAAATGAGCTGAAACTAATGTGGTCTAATATGAAACTCATCATACCGTATTATAGGTTATAATAAGTTTTTATAGTCACTACTTTTTTCCAGGGATATTGCACATTAATCGACATTGCTGTAACTGGCAAATTTTCAACTGCTGTCCCTTGGCCGAATGTAAATCAGCCATCAAATTACAAAATGATATGACATACAGCTAAATAAGACATACAGCCTAAAATGCTAAAAGACACAATGTAGAGCAGACAATCAACACAGATCATTAAAACCACAGTACAACATGAAAACACAAACAACACAGACAACTAATACACAACAGACAATGAGTAAAGGTAGTTGAAACAACATGAAGTCAGAATACATATCAACCGTAGCTGCTATGTATTCCAAAACTGTTACTTTTTGTAAATGCTATCTGGCAAAAAGATTTTTTCCTCCCAGGGACAGGAATGTCCCCTCTTAACCCAGATCTAGTTCATCTGTCCACAGCTTTCTTCTGAGATACAAATGTGTTAAAGGTGCTAAGCCACTGACCATTTTGCATATGCGACAAGTATTATAAAAGTTAATAAACTTTTTCACTCCATAAAGTACAAATGGTCAATGTCACTATTTTAGGTCACAATTAATTAACAAGGAGAATACTGATTGATAATAGTTGACTGTAAGTTTACAGATTAAATCTAAAATACCCTTCCCAATGTGTTTTAACTATGAGACATAGAAAAAGTTTTATTTGAAAATGTATTAGCAATCAATAAAAACTAAAACTATTAACTACTTCAAAAAACACCATCTTACATGTTAGCTGAGGAACTCTTAATGATGTGTGATATTGTTTTTCCACTTGTAACTGATGACATTATTTGGATAATCTATAAACTAACTAATCCTCAAGTACTCTGCATAAGTACATTTTGTACAATTCTGAGTTAATACTCTTGCCATTTTATGCAACTTTATGCCAATACTCTGGTCAATTTACAAGGGATTCTTGGACATTTATTTCAAATATGTTGAACTAGTTTATGTTTTAAAAAAAACAAGTGGCCTAAAAGATGAAAACGATAAATGTTTCAGCGGGTAAACAACAGTGCAAAGTTAGGTGCCATCTTAGATCTGAGATGACAACTATAATACACTTAAATGCCACTTATGCATTATTGTTGTTATATTGCAACTTTTTCATCAGTAATACTCTTTCATGTCTGGTGTGGACAGAATGTGAAGGTGTAATGCCTCTGTGTCAAGGCTGAGATTTATACAAACATGCAGCCACTCTGGGAAGCAAATAGAGATTATTATTATAAACCAGCTGACTTCTGTTATTTTGAGTTAAAGGAAATACTAAAAACTAAGTATTGTAAAATATGCCATCTAACTGCTACTGCCCTGAGCCCAAGGTAAAGGCAAAAGGAGCAGCATATTCCTGCTGAAACCAGAGTCTTGCTTACAAATTAATTCGGCTACTCTGCTAATTACTGCAGCTGCAGAACCACCAAGCCTAGTGCTCATATATTAAACCCAGCCTGGTACAAATGCTTTATGTATGCAAACGTTCAGAAATAGGAGTTATAAATAGATGGGCAGTCCCCATTATCAATGTGACATCAGAAAAAGAGAAACGAAACAACACCTTACTAATCTCACTACCAGACCCTACTGGCCTGTAATGGTTCAGAGACGAAACCTTCCTGTGTAAAGAAAGTGGAGAGGTCGTGTTGCAAACAACGACCGACATTGTTCTCTGCAGCTAACCTACTAGCTAGCCGCTAGCTGCTACATTACATGGTAATAAAAGAAATACGATGTCAAGATAGACATTTTCAAAGAGACCGACAGATTAATTACATGATGCACATTTGTCCATCGACGCTGCGTGGAAAACATAAACCATACCTTTGATTTAAGCGATAGTCTTCCAGTTACTAGTTATTATATTCGCTCAGGTAGCGTAAGTTATTAGCACAGCCTTCCATTTCCTCTGCCCTGCTCACGTGTGATCTCGCGAGAAGTATTCAGGGGCCAAAAGTGGGGATTGCACTGTTTAAGCACATGTTTATTTAAGCCTTCTGATGACATTGGTTTTAGTTAGTAAAATGTTATTTTTCTGTGGTCATGTGAGCTCTTTCAGTCCCGAAAAAATAAGCAGTGGTATGTTACAGCTATGGAGGATTCTTTAAAAAACTTTGCCTCAGTCAAACCAAAAGGGAAATAGCTGTGTAGTTGTGGTTTGCTTCATTCTTGTGATTTTCTGTTTATTGAGCCACCAGCGTTGATCAGTGACCATCTGACTTAAAATAAGTTCTGACCTTAAAAATAAATCACAACAGGCACAACGTTAATCTGAGTGAATAACATTCCTTGTCTAACTTAAAGTCACCAATCTGAGGACAAATTAATAAACACCAAGCTGATCAGGACATTTTTATTTTTTCTTCACAATTCCATTCATTGTATGTACAATATGTAAACAAGAACGAGACACGAGCTCAAAACAGACATGCTCACAGGAAATAATATCCAGCCAAAATGCAGCTCTATTTACGGCTACCCACTTCTTAGACACGATCAGCTTTGGATAACCATTTAAACAGAGACGTCTCTCAGTACTGACATTCATATGAAGTCATTTATTTTCAAATAACTTTTTTTTTTAGACACATAGAAATGTGATATCATTAAACATACTATAAAAACATATAACACTATAAATATTGTTCATGTATCTTCGTACAAAAACTTTGTACAGTTTAAATTTTTTAGTCAGTTTAAATCACGGATAGTTTTATGTAGACCTATACAATGTGAAGCTACAATACAAACCTGGTATGAGTAAAAATGCCACCGCTGACACTAAGTGGACATGGTTGAAAACAATGTTTAAACTTGCATTGCTCAAAATACCTCAGCTGACACATAAAAATAAAAACATTTAAACTTGCATAACTCAAAATATCTCTGGTGGCACCATAATAAATGATTATCGACTTTTGGTGGCTGTTTCAAATTTACTGCTTTTGCTTCATCAGCAGCATTTTGTGTCATAATATGGAGAGCAATTAAAATAAAAACAGCCATGAAGTTCTTAAGAGCAGCAAGGAAAGTGATAATATAGCAAATATTCTGTGGGTTTATACAATCTTGCTCGACTTGATACAAAGCGGTAACAGGGCCATAACATAAAATTACATTATGAAGAAACATACGGACTCACATTTTAGTTCTCAAGACAGACAACTTCCACATGGTGAATACACCTGAAAACAGACTTGTGGAAACTTCAAATGAAAATGAAAACTGTCCGCCAAGCAAATGTACATTTCGGAATGTAAAAAGTGATTTGTCACAGGCCTTTAAGTGCCAAGTTTGACACCACGTGTTTGATGCTGTGAGATTCTGTAGTGTAGCAGTTAGGTTACAGTAACAGCAGCACTGTCCTTGCTCTTGTCCAAATATGTGGGAGAGTTGTTTTTGTCTGATATGGATCCTGCTCCTGAGGGCAGTGTCTGTGTGGCAGGAGAGTGACCAGATGCTTTCATAATAGGGTCCGAGTTGGGTTCTGCTTCTGGCTCCTGCTGCGAAGCTGTCGCTGCAAGGAGAAGAAAAACAAAATGAGAACACACAGATTCTGCAGGTTGGGTAACAAAATGTTTTAGTTTTGGATCACAGTATTTGACGGTCATAGCAAGAAACAGAAGCTTAAGATTCGTTTTAATACACCTGCAGATGAGGCAGCAAAAACAACATCATCATTTTATATGGGAAGCACTAGTGTTACCTGACTGTGTACAGGACTTCATGTGCTCTGGCCAGTGGGCTTGCTGGCAGGGGTAATCACAGTAACTGGTATTCCAGCAGCAGTAGAAGATAGCCTCTTTCCTACAGTTTGCACACCACTGTTTCTTTTTGGTCTCATCCACTGCTTGTTGTTTTTCCACCTCCATCTGCTTTTTGACCTCAGCCACCAGCCGTTCTCTTTCCTGCTCTAGACTCTGCCTCATTTCTGCCATTGTAAGTTCTGCATTAAAGTGAGAAAAACACAAACAACTAAATGTAAAAAAGAAACATCTGAGTATTCAGGTGAAAGCTGGTTCAGTGCCCAAACTCTGAAACGTAGAGACACATTCCTAGAAGCAGGAAACATACCCAGATTGTGCTTCATCTCAGACAACTCTTGTTGATGCAGCCACTGGAGTTTCTCAATCTCTATCCTTAACCGTCGAATCTGTGGCATATCAACAGTGTTTATGAGCCATAAATGGTGGAAAGTATTACTAGAACACACTAATAAGCATCGTCGATAGGTACCTCAGCAATTGTGTTTCCTGATGTGCTTTTGGAAAGATCATTGTAGATTTCAGTCATTGTTCCCTTTATTGTGTCCATAATCTGCAAGTTGTGTCAAAAATTTGATTATTACAGGTCTACTTGTACTACTACTACTACAACTTCTTTCAACCCTTTACGAGGATAGTAAAAGGTTATCATTAGATTTAAATCAATTCAATATGAGGATGTTTAGAGATACAGTAATGCCTATGACAAACTGTCTTATTTAATCAAAGAGCTGAGTTTCTAACTTACTTTGTTTGTGTATTTTGCTATATCTGCAGCCACATCAGCCGATACTGTGGGGATCTGCAAGTCGCCTGACATGAAAGAAGAGCTAACAGATGTGGTCTGGGCGTTCATCGACGAAGGTGTATTCTGAGGTGGGTCTTTTTGTTGTACTGCGAAGGAAAAATGTGGAAAAAGGAACAATGTTTCTTTTAATACATATTTATTTATGTTAAGTTTAATGTCTAAATGACTATACTTAAATATATACCTTTAACTGCTTGTCTGGTCTGATAGCGGGTACTCGAGGAGGAGTTCTGTTGTTGTGACTGCAGCTGCTGTGGGCTGCGTGTCTGCCCCTGTGTCTGGGCCTGGGCCTGCACTGCTGGTTGCTCTCCATGTTGCTGTTGCTGCTGCCTCTGCACCTTCTGCATGTGCCACTTCTGAGACGACGTCTGAAGCTTGGTGGGATTCCAAACGACTGCCTGCTGCACGGCCTGAGCCGTCTCTTTAGGCAGTAGGGGGCGCTGTTTCTTTACAGCCGCAGTTACTGGAGATGCTGTGGAGACTGAGGTGGAGGCAGGAGAGGGAGAACTGGTAGGTCCACTAGTGCTTGTGGTGGCACTGGGCTGAGCGGAAGCCGCAGTAGAGACAAGGTTGAGGGCTGCTGTGACAACAGGTTGTAAGGTGTCTTTCAGGTTAGGGACTGCTTCCCGTGGCTGTGCTGATGCAGCATTAGGAGGCAGTTTACCTGAGCAGGAAAAAAAAAAACACAACTGCTTTTTAAGATGGAGGAATTCTGGATTTATGAAACAGGCACTTCAAGCTTAACAGGGTTAAAATAAGGAATTAGACTTGAATCTATTTGAGTCAGCTGAATTGTAGCTGTTCTTAAAGAATTATTTTGAACAAGAAATATAAAAACCTAGTTAAACCATCAACCATTAAAGTCACGTTGGCCTAGACTCTAATAATATTTTTAACCTTTTTACCCATTGATTGGTAAAGCTCAATGATTGTAATTGCTAGAGAAGACTCTAAAAATAGCTTATATTAAAATGTATTGTGCTTATAGCAATTTACGTGTCTTGTGATTTGTAAATACTGATTTTAAAAAATGATGATGGTATTTTATACTTCCTATCTATGGCTACACCACTCATCAATGGACTGTGGATAAAGAGACCAGAAACAATCTTAGGAACAACCCTGTCAAGAGCAAAAAGGTTGAAAACATTTGATGAATTAAATCATGTTGTAGTGGAGAAGAGTTACGCAATGTGATTTAAATTTGAAGGACTTCTGGAAGCTCATATTGGTCTGCACCTCGCTGCGTGTGTACTCGGACCATATAAAAACAAGAAAACATAAAGGATAATTCTTCTTCAAACAGTCTTTGTCCTCACCTTCCAACTTGGCAATGTTGGGCTCTTTGTGAGTTTTGGTAGCAGAAGCCCCTGTCTCTTTTCTCACCCTCTTCGAGTCACCGCCTCCATGTTCATCCCCCAGGTCAATCACCAGTTCTCTTTCAGAATCAGAGTCTTGCTCGGCCGCTGATGCGGCTGCAGCTGCTTTGCCCTCCTCTGGGGCTTTAGGTTTGTCAGTGAGTGGCTGAGATTGGGGAGTTCTGGGCTTGTCCTGGAGGTCCCTGTCAGAGCCATTGCTACCTGGCTTCTCTTTCAGCGGGGGTTCAGGGGTGGCTTTATTCCCTGTCCCTTTTATTCCCTCCTTAGTATCTCCCTCTGTGCTTGCTTTGGGCCTTTTTCTCTCTGTTTTGTCCTTGTCTTCCTGGGTGGAGCTCTTTGGCTTGTGCTCTTCATCGCTGAGATACTCGCTGTCACTTGAGTCTGATTTATCAGATTCCTCAGAGTCACTGTGATCCACACCTTTGTATACATCTTCAGAAATCTCATCTATCCCTGTATGGAAAAATTTACATTTTTCATTGTAGCTTTTTAAAAGCATAAAAGACAAACATACTGTTTCCCCACCTCCTATCCCAGTAAATAGCAGGGACACAGTTACAGATATGAACTCCCATGTTTTGGGTAAATTCTTCATAATTTATCAATAAGCAAATCTAAAATTAAGAACACCATTATGACATTACTGCAAAGGTTGAGGTTACCATCTAAACCAGGAAGCAATATAGAGTAAAACCAAAAACTGCCAAAAAAGCTTAAGCTCAATCCAATTGTGTAGAATGTACCAAGCTGTGCCTTGCAGCTTTCAATGGTCTTGTCCAGGCTCCTGATGTGTCTCTTTGGGGTAGGGAGGGCAGGCGATGCTCCTTGTTGTTGCTGATGTTGTTGCTGCTGTTGCACAGTTTCACTCAGCTGCTTCAGATCCATCTCAGCCTTTACTCGATCTTAAAGTGAACAAGACAATATTAAATTTCAGTATAAAATCTCTCTTCCTGTAATGCCTCTGTTGATGGTGATTATAATAATAGTAATAAGGCTGATAAGTTTTCATATTATATATACTCTACATTTGTACTGTTAGTATTTACCCAGGTTAAGATTCAGGATACTGCCTGTGCCTGATGTCCTCTCCTGCTTGGGCACGAGTCCAGGGTTAAAGGGCTTTGGGCTGCCTGTTACACTGCCTGTAGGACCCATTTTCCCTGAGACAGGAGATGCTGTCACAAAAAGCAAAACATAAACATAAAGTAGTTTAGTTTAACATAATTGGGTAAAATGGTTGATACAGACCTAAACCTACAACAACTGACTATTTGACCTCTCTGAGACAGTGGACACAGGAGGTGAACAACACTGACTTATTTTCACATTGATGTGAAAATGTCTGCACATCCAAATGTCATGGAGCAACATTCATTTGGAGTTGTGTTGGTCAAATTGTGTATGAAAGTCCAGTACTGACTCATCTTGTAGACCTGATTTTGGTGTCTTCTCACCAAATCACTCTTCTCACTCTTTACCTGCTAATAGCCCCATTAAGATCATTTCATCAGTTGCGTCTGTCTGCAGTTACAATGCTTAGCAGCTAGTGCATAGAGGATGTTTATCAAAATTAATTTTAGGAACTATAACATTGATTTACCTGTACAGTCCATTGACTCCTCTCCAGTGCTGTAGTGAAAGGCAGGATTCCTGCTGGCCTTTTCTACATCCTGCTCTCCATCAGACCCTGTGTGAACAGAGGAGTTGGTGCTCATGGGAGACCGAGGCATGTCCGTCATTGACACCCTTCGGCTCATACCACTGGGGGTGGAACTCTTGCTGAAGACCATCTTTGGAGATGCAGTTATATCAAAGTTGAATCGAAGTTTATCCAGTTTTTCTGTTTTTACTGTCCCAGCACTGGGGTTAGAGGGGTCCAGGAGCATCTGTATTTGGTTGTTAGGAGTGTAGGGAGTGCGGAAAGGTGCGTAGTTAAAGACTCCAAATTTTTTCCGAATGTTTTCCACATAGACCTCCATCTCTTGCATAGCACTGTTGAAAATGCTCTTCGTCTTTTTCACAGAGAAAGGGATTTCTTTGGACATGAGGTAGCAGTTGTTGATAGGTACCCAGGCCCTTCATAAAGGACAGCAAAAGGCAAAATAGATTTATGACTACAGAACAAATTGGACGCCAATTTACGATGAGTTTAAATGCAAGGAGTTAATTTCATCTGTGCTCAAAAGTTTATCTCACCTGTCATGTTGCCCAAAGAAGCGTGCGTCAACCTGCCCGTCCTTTTCCCGAAGTGCTTTTGCTGGCCAGAAAGGAAAGCCCTTTAGCTTGGCCCAGACCAGGGGGTGTGGTTGACTCTGTTGGGGTCAAATAAAAAAATATTCAGTGCTTCACAGACCTATAATATAATATATAAATGATTTTTTAAGTATTTAACACCTACACATGGCTCACAAAACCAGTTGTCTCTTTTTTGGCATGAAGAAAGGTAGCACTCTGGACACACCTCAATCTCATTCATCTACAAATGCATATTGAATGACAAACATATAGTTAGCGTATACATTAGAAACACAGAGGTGATGTTGTCATTATGTTAGTAGAGTGTCTTTACCTCATGTTCACAAATCTTGACAATGACTTTTGCAGTTGCAGTTAGTTTGTGATTACCTGGAAAAAAAAAAAAATTTGTCTGTGAAGGTTCATAGTCATCCGGGTCATGGTTATCCCAAAGGTTCTGTAGCAACAGTCAGTAGCAACTAGACTTGTTTCTTAGTTCTGAAGACATTTCCCCTTCCATCCAGAAGGCTTCATCAGTTCTGACTGACTTGTGGTTGTTGACCACAACACACAGGGGAGTGCTAATGACTCCTGATTCCACAGTGGTTATAAGCCTGCAACTCCAGCCAGTCAGAAGTGATGAAGCCTTCTGGATGGAAGGCGAAATGTCCTTATAACTAAGAAACAAGTCCAGTTGCTATTGAACAGAACCTTTCGATCAAGTATACTTTTTTTATTAAGCAGAACAGGATGTTTGCTGACACATAAAAATTTCCTACCTCCATTATAGATGATGCAGTTGTGTAAAATCCACTTAATATCAGCCAGAAAAGCTTCAGTGCAGCCATACATTTTCTTTTTGATGTTCTATGAAAAAGTGAAAATAGTTAAACAGTCTGGGCTAACTATGTAATTACATACTTTACAGAGCAATAGTTGGTTGAACGGCTGAACATAGATCATGGTCCTACTACAGGGTTTGAGTGTCTTGTCTAAGGATATAAGAGCACCCGGGAATTAAACTGCTTAGCCTATGCGTGAAAAATGACTGCTCTACCAACTGAGCTACATGCCGCTCAATCAAGGTATATGACACACCTGTCAATTTCCTGCAGCCTCATTTTAGTTTTAATCCATCTGTATGTTCTATAAGTAAGTCTTGCTCTTCGTGGTTC
>OMLM01007636.1:0-38562 GCA_900302695.1 Helostoma temminkii | reverse complement strand
GGTGAATGTCTGCCTCTGCACTTGATTGAACCACAGCAGTACATGTAAATTAAAATAAATTTTTTTCTGCCTCCGGTCATGTAGTGTCTAGACACTAAAAATTGACCAAATTCCAGTGAGTAATACTTTTTTCTGGAGAATGTTCAAGGATCATGAAAATTATATGGAATTACCTCCTCTTCTCCCCTCTTAAGTCATTTTAAACAGCTGTTTTTCTGTAAAGAATGACTGATAAAATTAGACTGGCTCACACCCATCCACACTTGACTGTGGAAAACTGTCAGCTGCCTAAAATTCACTCACCATGTCTTAAGTGCTAACCTATGGAGACTTTGACATTTTGTTTGTACACCTGGGGGGTATTTGGGAGCATGTTTCCCTTTGCATGTCAATTTGCATAAAACAAAACATTGTTGTGCAGAAAATTTTGAATGGTGCTATGAGTGATTTTTAGTCTGTAGGTAGTGTATACTGTTCTGTAAGAAATTGCGTTTTGTTGTGCTGTAACTCACCATAATAGCATCACGCTGCCCAAACAGTCATGTCCATATGGTGCACTGGTGGAAGTGAAATGCTGATTCGCTGCATGTTGTTCTTGAGTTGAGGGTATCTTGCTTTACAGTGACTCTTGGCCTCAGTAGGATGGACAGTATTGGCACAGAGAGGCGGAAGCTCATGGTGATGCCACAGGAAGTCTTGTTCTTCTCCCTGTGTGAGCTTTGTTGGCACCATGTGTATTTGTAGAAAATAAAAAATAAAAAGAGAAACACTGTGAGGTGGTGTACAGTGCAGCATTGATGCAGGCACAGGGGCTTGTGGCAGAGCAGCCTGAACAACACTGGAGATGCAGCTCTTGTCCTAGTGATGCAGGGAGCGTTAAAGTGCATTATTGTCTAGAGTGGATTTTATTTTCTGTGATAAAAATATGTTTGGCCTATTGGGAGAACTGGCTCAAGCTTTTTAACAAACAAGCTCAGTGACCTTGGTTTTTAGCTAGGGAGGCCTTGTTGGATTTGGATACAGCCATAAAGGAATTTAACTCTTTAAGTTTTATTTCTTTCTTTAGGACATGGTGGCCTTTTGGACCTGAACACGCTGAAGACCACTTAAGAGGCTGCTGACTCAGTCAGAGCTGGGACACAGTAGGGGAAGAGATGGGGAACACAGCGACCAAGTTCCGTAAGGCTCTCATCAATGGGGATGAGGTTTTAGCCTGCCAACTCTATGAGAGCAACCCACAGTTCAAAGAGGCTCTGGATCCTAACTCTACATATGGAGAGTCCTACCAGCACAACACTCCACTACACTATGCTGCTCGGCACGCCATGACACGCCTACTCAGGTCAGGATATGGACCAGAAAACAAACAAACAAACAAGCAGTAAACAAGCAGACATAATTTGAACATTCAGAGACACATAGTTTTGGTCTGGCTATATCTAATGGTCTATAGAGGTACGACTAATTCATTGTGCTTTAGATTGATGCTTTGCTACAAATTCTGTTGCTTGAGTTATTATTCGTACTAATTCTGTGATATATGTTCAGATATCAGATGCACTTGTCTTTTTAGAAATGTGTAGCTCTTCAAGTTGTTGCAAAACGTTTCATGTTTTGTCTTTATATGTTTTTGTCCCATCTGTCTCTCCACGTAGCCATCTGTTAGCAGCTCAGGAATGCAACATGCTGGGATGGAATAGGATAGAGCTCCAAGAGCTTCCCATCCCACAAGCTAACAACCTTGCATGTGTTTGCCTTTCAGGCTCTATTTTTCTTTGCTAATCTGATGTTTGCTCAATTTTGTATTTCTACATGACATAGCAAAAATATTGTTTAGCAAAATATAAGACTGAGTAGATGGATGGATAGATATTAACCTGATAATTGTAGTTTTCACACAAAGCAATAAAGTTCTTGTGCATAATAATTACAAAATGTGAAAAAAACTGCATAGCTAAAAATCTAAAATCTTAGGTAGCAGTTGTTACTTTGTTGACCAGACTTAAAGAAAGAAGTTAACTAAAATATGTTGGCTTGCTCCCCAAGCAAAGCCACTTCTGGTTCAAAGAGTAGTTCAAAATCAGTCTAAAATCTTTGTATTATCCTTTTAGGTATTTTCTCCATAACAAAGATGGAAATCCCAACAAGCGTAATATGCACAATGAGACATCTCTGCACCTTCTCTGCATGGGGCCCCTGATTCTGACCTCAGAGGGGGCACTGCAGCCTCGCATCTCACGGCCATATGAAGATGAACAGCGCAGGGCTGAATGTCTACAGATCACCCTGGCGTGGACTGGAGCAAAGCTGGACCGTGGAGAATATGAGAGTGCTGATATCAATGCTACCGACAACAAGAAAAACACCTGCCTGCACTATGCTGCTGCCTCAGGCATGAGAACTTGTGTTGAGGTGAGACTACATTTTTCAGTCTGGGCAAATATAATTTATAATATAATATAGTGTATCATAAGTATAGATCAAAGGCTCCATAGACGGAAACCGAAGAGCTCTACCAAGACAGGGAGAAAGGGAAGGAACATTCAAGGAGTCAGAGGAATCCTGATGTTTACAGAATTTGTTCAATATCTGCCCATTTGTGTTGTAAATATTTGTATGGGATGGTATAATAATTGACATGCTTACATCCATTATGTTAAGTTTGATCAAAGACTCTAGATTTAAATTTGTGAAAATGCTGTGCACCAAAGGTCAATTGATTGGGCAGGATGCATCAGATATAAAACTCACTTAACTATTTATTTAGTTTTGAAATGTGTGTGACCTAGCTGTGTGTTCCCCATGATGAAGGATTTATTATGAAGTATGAATCTATGATCAAATGCATTTCCCTAAAATTTTCCCTGAAAGCTGAATAGTGGCATCTATAGCAAAATATGAATTGTGCTACCTGTAAATGAAATGCCACGACAGGCAGGTAGGAGTAGAGTGAATTAGACAAATGTTCGGAAAACAGAACTTCTCAAACTTTAATTTATTTAAAATGATTTTGTCAATGTCTTTAGATGTACCACAGTAATAATCAAAGACAGACTTTGTCTCTGTGCCTACTGCTAAGAAATACTGCACTTCTCACATGAGAACGTGGAAATGCATGTTAATGTACAAGAACACAAAACTGCTTTGGGGTCCTGAACCCAGAGAACTGCAAGTAATAATCACGATCAGATGATTTTTATACATATATGATGATTTTAAGATGATAAACATTGAACATTATTATTGTAATAACATTATAATAAATGACATATTTGCCTTCACACACTTCAGACACATTTTCCCTTTTTTAAAAACTTGTTTAGCTCCTGGTGCAGAGAGATGCCGACCTGTTTGCGGAGAATGAATACCGCGAGACTCCATGTGACTGTGCAGAGAAGCAGCACCACAAGGAGTTGGCCCTGTGCCTAGAGTCGCAGATGGTGTTCTCTCTTGCCCCTGAGGCAGAGGGTATAGAAGCGGAGTATGCAGCACTTGACCGAAGAGAGGTACAAAATAACATAGAAGGAGGCAGTCGTTATACAATTATTCCTCCTCAGCTGGTCTCATCTACAATACACACCTAAGAAATTTTGGTATTGACCTAAAGTTTATTCTTCTTTTAAGAAAGCTAATCTAGTTACTCCAGCCCCTAACTTACCTAAACCCTAAGTTTTAGGTTTTGTATTGATGAAAGCTTATTTGTAAGACTTGAAACTCATTCAGTCACAGTTTGTTGGTCTGTATTTTCCCCCTAGAGCCACATAGTATTTGACTAGTCCATTGTTTAAAATTTAGCAGGAAATCTGCTAGCAAGCCAACTGTTTGCATTGCAGAGGATTTCCTTGGAGACACACACACACACACACACACACACACACACACACACAGATGAATCACAAAATAGTCTGTTGTAAGATATGTGACTCCTGTCTGCATCAGTGTGTTAATTTATTAGGACTGGCTTAAACATACAGTATGTCAGCATATGTTACTTGCTCTTAATACTTCTGTTCTCATCTCCTCTTTCCTTTTTCCCCAACCCCTTTTTCTATTCCTTCCCTTCCATCTTTCACCCTGATGTCACCCTTTCTCATTCCTTTGTACCTTGATTACTTTTCTACATTTTTTCTTTTATTCTATTCTTGTGATCACCCCTTTCCTCTTCTCTATACATTGTTGTTTCCTCATCCCTGCCCTTTTTTTTTTTAGCTGTACGAAGGCCTGCGGCCTCAAGATCTACGGAGGCTGAAGGACATGCTGATTGTGGAGACAGCTGACATGCTGCAGTCCCCTCTCTTCACTGCAGAGGCACTGCTACGTGCCCATGGTACTATTTTACACACACAGATACACAGTCAGTTGTACACAGACTCAGACTGTAAACTATATTACAGTATTATTGTGGTAACAGTATAAATGGTGAAATGACAGTACTTTCAACTGTATCTTTTTGACCAGGAGTCATATCAACATACAGTATATAAAGCCAATCAAACAAAAACAGTAAGCCTGGATGTCATACCAAAAACAAACTATTAGGTCACTAAAAATTAGAATAAGAATGATCTTCATATTGGGTGATTGTCTTCACAGTAGGATCTGTGGTCCATATTTTATTATTTCTTGTCAACAGTTTAAACTGGGATCATGTAGTGTATATTGAGAGTAAGAAACAAGATTGTGATACTTCATGAAGATGGGAGAGGGTAGAAGAATGAGCACCAGCAGTTCACATTACTGCACTTAAGCTAAAACACAGTTGTATCAGTGATTAAAGGGTATAGGAAAAGACATAATGACAATAACAGAAGCGCAATGTCTGCCCTCAAAAAAATGCAACTAAAAACAGATGGGCAAGTGCCACAGGGATTCGTTGTGGAAACTGGCACACTGAAAGAAGTCAGCATTTTCAGATAGAAATAAGTAAAACAATTACTCATAAAACTTCAAGATTAAAATTGCCATAGAACATGAAAAGAGGCCTGCCGACTGGTGGCAGTGCGTTCTTTGATCAAGTGTTGAAAAGCTGAATCATCTGTGAAGAATAGTAGAACATTGCTTCACAGATTTGTGTAAGACAGGTATAATTCCTGACGAGAAGGAATGAATCTGGCATCAGTGATAAAAGTGGACATAAAAACATGAAAGAATGGAGTCTCATTAATGAAGGGGTTCAGACTTTTTCAGCCTTTTATCATACTATTATGCAGTGGAAGCGGCAAGAACAGCTTCTGTTCACAGAATTTCACTTGTATTCCTGCCAGTGGAAAATGATATTGTCTTAAATGTAATGGCTGTCATATTGATCTTATGTACCTAATGACACATGCATCCAAGAGATATGTTACCATATTTTCATTTTGTCACATTCTTCATGTTCATGTAAACCAGTAACTTGTCCTGAATTCCTTAAACTAATGCACTTCTAACTTAGGCTTGGCCACATACTGAGAAAGTGTGTCACAGTTTTGAGCCCTAAGCCAGCCATGTGTCAGTGTGGAGTTGTTTTTACGGTCTTTAAACTCACTATTTGGTAATTCAGTAGTTCCTGGCTGTAGAGCTGTTTGTGCTACATATTAGACATACTTTTTAGGAGCTTGGGGGCGTGACCCCAGACTGGTGTTATATTTATTCATTTTGTCATGGGAATGAATCTCTTATTTAATAGAGATAGATCCTGTCAGGATTTCTGTTAATCTGTATGAGAAGGGTTTATTTGGCCTTATGTATCACTAATCTTTTGTGAAAACTTATTTTTTCCTTTTTAGTTTTTCCCAGTTTTCTTATCATAATCCTTGGAGCTTTCTGTCTTAACTGCCTTCCTGCCCTTTTTCTGTAATTCTGCTAATTTGTATTTCCCAGCTAATTTTTAATATTTAAGACTAAATGTGTAGACTTTTAATTTTGGGCCAATTTTCATGGCCACGAGCATGAAGATAGGGTCATATTCATTGATTAGTTTTAATAGAATGGAGATGAGGGACATTGTTGCAATGTTCATTATCTAAACGAGGCCATTTAGAGTCTGAGGCATTTGATTGGTGGTGAAACGTGTCTCCAGGCTGATAATGGCCTAATTGCACAGTTGACCGGGTCATGTTCCTTATTTTTGGAGGGGACTATTTTGTGTGAATATCTAGGCTGAGGCACAGTCCACAAGTCATTCAATATTTATACTGAAAAGCTCTCAAATTTACTCTTGTACTCATGTGAAATCAAAAACCAGATGGCACCAGGTCTGTGCTGTTTGTATGTTTGATAGGTGGTTGTGTTGCCACTTTAGAGGGATTTGTGTGGACTTTGGTGGATTCAGCATTGTGTTTACCAGTTGTTACAAATGTAAGTCAGGAAGGACTGAAAGAAATGTTTATTTAGAACAGGGCATGTTTTAATAGGTTGGATGGTCCCATGTTGTCTGTGTTTATCCATGTCTACTTAAGAGCTGTATTCTTGAAACACTGTAAAATATTATCACAACATAAATTATGTTTTTGTGTCAACGCTGCGATTCTACATCAGATGTGCTATTTTTAGCAGCTTTGTGTATCTGGGCCTGCTCTGTTTGTTTATCACATGACTGACAAAAGTCTGGGTTGTGGTAAACAATTAGGAGTTTATGTTGGTTTAAAAGACCAGTTTAACTGGCCAATCCAACTTTGTCCTAACTGTTTATTAGTATTAACCCTTTCCTGAATTGTATATTTCTCTTACAGTATTAATCTCCCTTTTTCCTCTCTTGTTGTGACTGTGACTCAAACCCATATTATACCACATCATGTGCACACAAATATATTATGCTTCTTTGTTTTTTAGTGTTATAAACATCTTATTACTTTACTTATTTTTGTCAGACTGGGACAGAGAGAAGCTCTTGGAGGCCTGGATGACCAATGCAGAGGAATGTTGCCAACGCTCAGGGGTACAGATGCCCCATCCCCCTCCAAGTGGCTGCAATGCCTGGGACACCTTGACCTCACCTAGGACACCACGAACCACCCGCTCCTCCATCACCTCCCCTGACCAAATCAGCCTTATGCCTGGCGATGAGGAGACTTCTTTGGTGAGAAATGTCTTCAGGTTCAATGTTTAAGAATTCATTTGAACAATAGGGAGAAACAAGATGCAAGAGAAAAACTGAAATTGTGTCTTAAATCAGTGTTATACCCAATTAGTGAGACAGCCATTACACAAATAAAGAATGAGGGCTTAATTCTTCCATAGAGGTGCAATTCAAATGTGCCATTTAAGAACATAACACTGCATTGAATTTTGACCAAGAATAATAGCAACATAGTTGCATCTGAACTAAATTGACTTATTTGTTTTTTGAAAGTTTAGCTTAAAAAGTTTAAGAAAGCTTTAAATGGCTATAGTAGACATGGGATATGAGAACTGCATTTTTGCAAAGTTTGTTATTTAACTAAACTCATCAGTAACTACTTTATTCCTAAAAATGTTATTAGTGTATAAGATTTAATTCTTTGTAGGCTGATGAGAGAGACCAGAAAAGTTAAAGTTAAAGTTAAGTAAAAAGAGCTGTCACTTAATTTACAGAGCACAAGCACAAAAATCATTTTAGCTCCCAGCTGCTAATTGTTTTGTCCTACAACTAACATACCAAATTCTCTCTCTGCCAGATTTCTGAAAAGATTAAGCAGTATATTGTTAGCTTTCAGCAATGGCAACTCCCATGAGTCATGCAGTGCATTGTCAAAACACTGTCACGGAAGGTGTAGTTTCCACAGCTTTGTTTACAGAATGTGCATGTCTGCATGGTTATCAATGAATCTATTGACCCACTGCTGCAGCATGGTAACAGAGGGTTACCAATACTAGACTACCATGTCTAGGTTATCAAACATGCTTGACATTACAGCAGTGTTTTCTGTCTTGCTCTCAATATAGAAATTATGCCAGGTAATCTGAGATGTCCTGCACTGAAACAATGTCTAGTGGCACCTGACATTTAGCCGATTTTATACTTCTGACAATTAGTCTTGTTTGATCACTTCTTGTTGAAGACTGCCAATGAAGTATCGAGCGTGTCTGATAAGAACCAAAGTACCCAGAAGAGGTCAGCAGCACAGAAGGTCAAAGGCAATTGTCTGTCATCTAATTTGTGCTTGAATTAAGGAAGATAATGTATTTGTGTTCCAGTTTATCAGTTCATTTCTATCTGACTTACTGTATAGCAACATCACATTCATTCCAGTGTGGGAAGCTTTATTATAGTATTACAGTATTTTTATCTTGCACAATGTGAGTGTGGTTTTTGCAGATGATTTTGCATAGTGCAATGAATACTGTGGATTATATTATGTGTTAAAACGGCTCTACAAGCATAAATGTGCCATTTCTTCATTAAATGAATTTGAGATATAATACACACAGCAATGATGGCGGGGTCATTCTTATAATACATTTCTAGTATTTACAACACCTGATGATGTTGACCAGGAAGCTTTAAAAATTACATTGCTGCCTATGGAAAATTAAAAAGTTTTTGAATCTCACTTGTCTACTGTTGGATAATGTAATCATTGGGTGATGATTTGTTCTTTGGTGGATGTTTCAGTTCAGTGTGTTTCACTATTTGAACTAAACTGTTGAGAAATTATACCTGAAGCTGATCGACTTGATTCATCTGGTGCTGTATAAGGTTGCGTCATCTGCCAGTATCCCATTTTGTGATTATGAGAAAGAACGTATTGAACTGCACTGTGCCTATCGACTACTCAAGGGCCTGTTTAAATGTTACAGTTCATTATATTGCATTCTGCTCCTTCACAAATCAATAGTTACATTGTTGAAGTACACTGCCTTCTTTATGCTTTTTGTGAGGGTCAGTCTTTCACTGTAACAAGGCTGCTGTGTAAGAGTGTGTGCCTGTGATTGTGTCTGTTTGTCAAGTTTATATGGGTGTGAGACAATATATCTGATGACTGATAACATCAGCTGCTTTTAACACAGTGGCTTTTCATAAGTCGGAGAATATTTAACGACACTGACATATAAGCTTATTAGGGCAGAATTTTGTCAGCCTTGTACTGAATATTAAAATTAGGGTATTGATTGCAGACATTTTGAGAAGATGGCTCAGTCAGCCTACTCTCAAGAATCTTGAACTTCAGGCAACACTGTGAGGGTTGTGGGAAACAATGCACAAATTGAAACGGGTCCTTTAGAGTTTGCACCACAGCTAATAAGAAAGTCATTTTTTTATGACATGTCATTGTCTAGATCGACTTGAAACAAATAGTACTTTGGCCTTAATATTGATTGTATTTTTTAACTTTTGTCTTACAGTGTGGTATCTGCATGTCTTCCATCTCTGTCTTCGAGGAACCTGTTGACATGTCCTGTGGCCACGAGTTCTGCAGAGCGTGCTGGGAAGGGTATACTATGCTGTATTTTGATTTGGCCTGCAGATTCTATAGATTAACTTCCACTGGTCAGCCCTACTTGTTTTTATGTGTGTAGCTCCTTGCTGTTTTTAATATATGTATTCTTCCACAGGTTTCTAAATCTAAAGATCCAAGAGGGTGAAGCTCACAACATCTTCTGCCCAGCCTTCGACTGCTACCAGCTTGTTCCTGTTGAAGTCATAGAGAGTGTGGTGTCTAGAGAGATGGACAAGCGCTACCTGCAGTTTGACATTAAGGTAAATCACAGGTGTGCACACTAGGGCTGCACCTCATGATTATTTTTGTCAGTTAATCTATTGATTATTTTTTACCAATAAGTAATAGTTATGACTTCTGTCAGAAAAGCTAGTGAATTTATCACTTACGTTAACATGGAATCTATGAATGACTGAACCATTTCAATCTACAACAATCAATCAACAATCTGCAACCGAAATGCAAATGGCCTATGCTCTGTACTGTCCTTGAATGCACCAAAAATGCAGTGGTTCCCAAACTTTCTGTACTGGGCCCCCCTATGTAGGTAAAAATGTTTCAAAGTTTCCCCCCAGTTGTTGAGCGAACTTAAAGGTGAATAAAGAGGGAGCAATGTTCTTATTGTTCCTGATTGTTCTGTAGCAGTTATTCTCTACAGTTCAAAAAAACATGGCCACACCTAAGCACAACTGTGCTGGGAGGATTTTTATAGAAGCATACTCCTGTAGAGGTTGTGTGAATACAACTGATGCACGGACCTCACCCTCCTGTCTACTCTGTGCAGATGTGTGACCCGCAAGCAGTGACAGACCAGAAACTAGCTGCGTGTAATGTTTATAATGCAAACCACTGCTGTAACCAGAGCTAATTCTAATGTTTACATGGATAGTGATGATTGTAATCATCACTATCCATTGTAGGCATTGTAGGCAACACACACAAGGTGTAGATCACCCAACTCTTCTATAGTATATTATGCTTTATACAGAAATACATTGACACAACCAGTCAACACTCACTTTATAATTATTATTTCTTAATTGAAAAACATAATGGGTACAATCTCAAATAATTAGCCAGCCTCTTAGTATGAGTTGCCATAGAAACACAAACATTTTCTCATTTATACAACACAGCACAGATACACCCTTCATACCTAGGCATTTTTTTCATTATTAAGTCAAGATGATTGAATTACTGACAAACAGAGCAACACTGTATTTAGCCAATGGATGGTCTGAATTCAAAACAGAATACATGCACAGTAAGGGGATTATTATAACATCATTAATTCCCTAAAGACTTTTTAAGCTTAATTTTTTTCTTTGGGGATTTTAAAATCAGTTACAGATGTACTTTTGCAGACATTAAACTGTGAATGAACACCAAACCTGATCAATCTGCCTGATCTTTTCAGGCAGAAACCAGCAAATTAGTCACTGTGTGGCAAAAATAACTAATAAATTCACCCTGACTAAAGTACCTACTGTATGATTGTAAGTGTACTAAGTGTCCAGTTTAACAATAGATTCTTGAGTTGCAGATTTTCATCTTCTTTTCTTCCTCTGTTATAGGCATTTGTGGAAAACAACCCAGCAATCCGCTGGTGTCCTCAGGTAGGGTGTGAAAGGGCGGTCCGTCTTAATACTCAGGGTCCGAGCTCTTCCACATCAGATCCTCTTAGCTTTCCTCTTCTTCAAGCTCCTGCTGTAGATTGTGGCAAGGGCCACCTCTTTTGCTGGTGAGTAGTTACTGCTACAATGTACAGTGGGCTCCTTCGAAAATATATAATCTGTAATTTTCATGTTAACCTGGAAAATTTAAGGATTTAGAGTTGTGAGAATGAGATTATTTAAAAAGGTTTATCCATTTCATTAAAGCATGCCTTCACATAACATTTGTGGGGATTTGGTCTACTGTTGAGAGGCTTGTTCAATTCAGCCACTGTTCACCTGCCTATGCTTTAAGAAATCATAGCTAGAAGTTATAAGGACAAATAGAAAAGTAATTTCATCACAGATCCAGAATTTACTAAATAAAAACTCCAGTGAAAAAAAATTACTGTCTAATCTAATCTGAATCGACAACTAGCCATCTCCAAACCACTTCTCTGGAACTAAAACAAGACCAAACGCTTGGCATGGGCATTTGGAGACAGCTACATGTTCTCTGAGATCACTAAATTAAAAATTCTAAAAAATGTAGATGTAGCGTGGATTTCTAAATGTTTCTTCTTCATTTTATATGTTATAACTTCTAGTAGTGCCAAATCCATACACTGTGATTATTTCTCTGACTTTAGACCCCACTGTATAAGATATAGATATAGATACAGATAAATCTTATCTAATCCTGTTACATGAATAATTGCTTTTGCTTTTCAAAACATGCAGTATGTTTATGTAAAAGTAATAATACGATTACACAAAGGACTTGTTTTAGCAAACTGTTTATTATTATCTTCTGTTGTTTACTAGAGTCATTAGTGTTTTTGTCTGCATTTGTTGTATGTTTGTGTGTAAGCAGATAGATCCACATTTTTGTGCTATTAATATACATATACTTCCCACATATTATAAATTGTGATCATGATATTTTTGCCGTTCATATAAAGTCATATAAAGTTCCCACATACTCTACCATTGTAAAACAGAAAAACCCTGAAATGACCAGAGATATTTGTTATTTGTGTAAATGGAGTAATTGAACACACACACAGTGCAGCACAGCACTCACTTCATGCTACATATATCTGGAGCTATCTTGATGTGTTTACTGTTTTCTGATTATACTGGGCTTTGCGGTCACGGTCACACTGACAGTCCTGTAAATATTTTCTTATTTATGTTAATGAATAGAGAAGCCTCGTCAGAACATTATGCAGAACATTACCCAGCAAATAGATAGACTTTTACTTTGACCTACAGTAAAATAAAAATATGCCAACATCTCTGTTGCAGCTCAGGACTCAACGTGCAGATATTATGTAGAACAGTTTACAGTATAATTTACCAATTATTCTTTTTATCTATCCTGACTCTGCCAGACACAATTAATAATTATTAATAATTAATGAAGCTGTATAAATCTGCATAAATATAATTTTGTGTGCATACATTCGTAACTACTTACAGTATGCTGTCTGTTTGTGTGGCTAGATGGCAGCATGCTCAAGGGCAGAAGAGCTTAAATGCTGGTTTGTCCTCCACTGTTTCTTCTCTGTATTCATACTCCATACTGCTGCTATAATTATGATCACCACTCCACCCTGATTTATGGTGGACGTAATAGCCCCAAAATAATTTTGTTTGTAATAAGGTTCCAAAGTAAAATGCTCATGAACCCACTGTGACAGTAAACTAATGAGAGACAGTGGGGAGACACTGCTGGTTCAAATATTAGTGGTCTAACAGCTGTAACATCCTGCAACAAGCTGTAAATATGTTGTATGTAAGTCGTGTAGCTTGACTAAACGGTGTCAATTAAGTGATGACACTGGGAATGACATACCTGGCCTTCAGCAGCTGGAGGAAGCAGTGAAATCCAGTATTTTCACCAGCCTACCTGTCATAAACTCATAAACTGAGTAAGATATTTGAAGAGCCTGCAGGTTGTCTCTGGACATTTTCTCTCTCTTCTCCAGTGTTTGATACAGTGGTTGTTAATGCTGTCTCCCCCCTGGCCTCAAAAACTTGCTTCTAGGGAAATGGTCAAAAATTCTCATAAACACACTCCTAAACCTCGTGGAAAGCTTTCCCAGAAGTGTTGAAGCTGTTATAGCTGCAAAGAGTGGACCAACCCTATATTAAACTCTACAGATTAAGAATGGTCATTAGAGTTCAAGTGCATGTAAAGGAAGACATACCAAACATTTGGCAATATAGTGTAAGTTATAACACTTCTTAAAATATCTCCACACCGTTCATATTTCTCCACCTTCCCCTTTCTGCTCAGCCAGCATTAAAGTGGTATTAAGAACAGTATCAGAAAAAGGTATCGGTATCGAGACATCCCTAAACCGGACACAGCTACAACATGTAATTTCTTTAACTTGAGAGAGAGATACAGTTAAAAAGCTGATGTTAACAAATGGTAATGGTTTATAACATCATCTCTGGTTGTGTGATTAGTCTGTGTTTGTTTTAAGTGTCGATTTCATGTGTAGTCAAGAAAAAGAATGTTTGCTTTGAATACTTCATTTCACCTTCAACCTCTATCTTTACCTGTATGTGTGCATTATAGGGAGTGTCGAGGTGAGGCACATGAGCCCTGCGACTGTGAGACTTGGAAGATGTGGCTACAAAAAGTCACTGACATGAGACCTGAGGAATGTAAGTATTAACATAAACTTATTTATGGGTGTTTTTTTTAGACTCAAAGTGTAAGTGAAAAGGATTCTTACCTAAACCTCTGTTTAGATTTTGTATCTCTATTCTTTTATAACCTAACTCAGTCTTTGTAGTTGTGTTAAGATACGTGGTGTAATAACAAAGAAGTTATGTGATATTTATTTTTGGTTGCAGTCAGTTGTTTGATTTAGATTTAAATTACTTAAAACTCAACCACAGTTATTATAATTTGTTTAGCACTAAGCCAATAAAATCCACCATGTTGATGATAAATTATTAATTAAAATGAACAACCCACTGATTGAAAGTACATGGTGTTCAGAAGCAATAATTGGACAGTGAGCAACCTAATAGATTATTTGAGATGGCCCAAGTCACTCCAAAGTGCCACATTGTTGACATGACAGTTGAAAGATAAAAGCAATTATTTTGTTTTGGAACTGTCTTCCCCTTTATTTTCTCTAGATTCTGTTATCTAGGCATTTCAAACAGCACATCAGGGGTGTTTTCATAATAGCCAATTATTCAGTTGTGTGTGTGTGTGGGTGCAAGTGCATCTTGGGAGATGTTAGCAAAATATACAAGTAACACATTAGTCAGGCAGGACAATTTCCCACTTAGCGCATTGGTCTGTTTAGATGCAGTGGTAATAGCCATTCTCATTCTGTCTCATTATGACTTTATTTGTTCTGTTTACCTTTCACTTCTCCTCTTGAAGTGGCTGGTGTGAGTGAAGCTTATGAGGATGCAGCTAACTGCTTATGGATGCTCACAAACTCCAAACCCTGTGCCAACTGCAAGTCCCCAATACAGAAAAATGAGGGCTGTAACCACATGCAATGTGCTAAGGTAAGTTGGCCCGCTAGGTTTAATGTCAGGTACATTGCTGTAGACAATTAGGTAGCTCAGATGCTAATGTGGCCTTTATGATTTTAATTGGTAATGGGAAGATTGTTTTCCAAAAACAGAATGAACAAGTCATGTACTGGACTTTTTCCAATCAAAAATAGCATTTTGTAAATAACAGTTTAAGAAAATGCAGTTTTTGTCATCACATCAAAGTAAATTGATTTTAATAATTTGCAGACATTGAATTTAATATTGGCACCTTTACAAGTGTGCAGCCAGAACAGTGTTGTGAAATACTACATTTAGTTCCATCTTCCTTCCATTTTTCTAGGTCACATCACTGTTTTGCCCCTATTTTCTATATATTGCTATATAAGTATCAATTATTTGTTAGTAAGGGTAGTGGTGTGCGATACAATGATTAGATTGTGAATTATTAAAATGTCTCCATGATCAGCATTCACAGCTAGATTGTTGGTATTGTGTTACAGTGCACATTTTATCAGTTGCAGTTCTATGACGTAAATCCAACATGCAACGCAGCGTGACATACTTTACATGTGAGAAGTGTTTGGAGTAGAGGGTGACTGGTTGTGAGAGCTGACAAAATACCTCGTGTTTCAGGATAAAAAAATGGTTGGTTATTCTTGGTTATTCAATTTTGGCCAGATGTTACAAACATTGGCTTATAATTTACACCTTGGACATCATATGCTATTAATGATGAAACAACAGATCGTGAAACTGTTCTGGTATTAAATTCATGACAACAGAGATGAATAAGTAAGAAAGACTTGTTTGGTGAGGATAAGTAAAGCAATGGTGCTTTAACTAAGTGTGAAGTTGAATAGGACGAGGCTCCTTTTGTCTTAGTGACAACCCTGTCACCGTCTCCTTTCTGGTTAAGGAGCCTGCGTAGAGATGGAGATTAGTTTGGAAGTAATGGAGCAACGTTGACAAGGCCACAGAGAGCTCAGCCTCTTGACCTGTTATTACGTGGTTAGAAATGGCTTTACCGCTGTTGCTTAGAAACACAGATCTCTGTGTTGCCATGAAAAAATTCCTTGTCTTTACACTGCCACTTCCTTCCTTCTGGTGTGAATTAACATTTAAAAAAATCTTAATTCGCTTTATTTCAGATAGTGTCTTTTTTGCATATCTCTTCTTCCATTCATCCCTCTGCCACTCTTTCATTTGTATTGATTTTTCTCAAGTGTCATGTAAGTGTGGTGTTTCCAGGACAACAGAGGTCTCCGCTTTTAGGGTTTTGTGTTGCTCTGTCTAACTTGTCACCAAGAGAAGTACTTGTGCCTTGGGAAGAGAAATCACTTACACCCAAATAGCCTGCAGATTGGAGTGGCTTTAGTGTTTTGTTGTTCAACAATGCCCAATGGGACCTGCTGATCTTAAATGTAGTCTGAGTGCCTTCTAGTGGTAGCAGGCTGTGAGGATTCACCACTAGGTACAAATAACTGTCAGTGTCTTCTTTCAGACTCTTTCTTTTGTAAAAGGAAAACTCATTGAGATAGATAGAAGACACACAGGCAGGGTATTTTGTGTCCCAGGGTACTTCACCCTTATGTTTTGCTTTAGAGTTTGAAAGCATAAACAGTTTTTATCAAAAATAAATTTTCATCATACACATACTTCAGGTTTATACTTATATTAAATATTAGGTGTTAAACCACATCACTTGGGTTGTGCACTTTTGCTTTGGGGATGGGGTGAACAAAAACTGTGTGGAGTGATGATTTAACATTTTCATAAGACAGAGACTGGAATAGAATAAGTAATTGGCTATCTATTTTTTGACATGGTCAGCAGTTTTAAGTCAAATATTTCCATTGTCTTTGTTTAGTGTAAGTATGACTTCTGCTGGATCTGTCTGGAGGAGTGGAAAAAGCACAGCTCATCTACAGGAGGCTACTATCGCTGTACCCGCTATGAGGTCATCCAGCAGGTGGAGGAACAGTCAAAGGAGATGACTGAGGAGGTATACTCATATCTACAAAGTAGAGTTTTCAGATTGCCTTATTACTGGCATGGCCAATAATAACTTAAATAAAATAACATTTTATTTACATAGCTGCCAGTTTGATCTTGGTGGGAGAAGTTGCCTGTAGTCACAGAACATTTCCACAATTCTCCTGCCACCCTAATCAAACAAAATAAAACTTACTACTAAACTTACTTACTAAAAAGAATTACTAGAGTTGATTAATATCTTGTATGTGTTTCAGTCCAGTTAACACCCCCCTTTCAAAAATGTGTGTTCACAGAGCAGTATGTGACAGTATTTATGAGAAGAAACTTACATTGAGTTAAACATTGAATGATATGAAAGAGTACTCCACTGATGTAGCTTTGCACTCATAACATTGTTGGACTCACATGTATTTAATAAAAGCTCAATATTGATCTAGCAGAACCAGAGATATTGCTTTGCTTTTGTATTTCCACGTATTCTCCAAATAAAACCTGGTGTCTGTGATACCCACAATGCAACTTGATCATCAACAGCTTCAGGCAGACAGGGGCTTTCTAAAAGAGGTTAAGTGCAATTACTCCACATGGATTTTTTAATATTTTCAACTTGTAGAGTCCAAATCCAGCTAACATTTAGTGTGTAAAATAAGTTGAATTTCCCTTTTAACACATTTCAGAAAAAAAATTTCCACAGCAGCCTCATGACAATTATTTTATAATTGATAAATACGTTTTGGCCCACTCAATAAATGAAGTTGGCAGACGCATCAGCACAGGCAGTCATTTCCTTAGCTATTGATAGTGTTATTGCTAGCCATGCAGAAAACAGTGCTTTTTTTATTCTTAAAATGAAATAATATACAGGCTAATGGAACAATCCATAGTTCTTAAGGATATGAAATTCATGACACTGGCAGTCATCAGGAATTTTTATCATTTTTTTTCATATCATCATTTTGTCATTACCAGCAATAGCTGACAAATGATCCGATTGCTTCTAGTGGCTGAATAGCGGAAGGGAACGTTTTTTTCCCCACCATTGTAAATTGGATCTCATAGCACAGCAGAGGTTATAGTGGAATGATAATTAACATATAAAGACTGTCCACAGCATTAGCTTAGCTCTTTAGAGATATCTCCTTTCCTCCTTCTTAATCTTGTGTGTGTGCCTCTTTGTTTCTCTAATTTGCTACAGAAAAAAAACTAGTTCTATAGTGGTTAATTGAAGATTTTACATGTTACATGTGTAGCTCATGGACCTCGTGGACACACAAACACACTCCTGCTAAAATCAAGCAGAAGTGGCAGGCTTATGGAGAACAGACATACAGAGTTTGTCAGAATACACAGTGTACTTGATTTACAAATGGAAAAGAAAATGCAAACAGGTTTCTTTAAATCAAGAAGCAGAGTCACTTGTGGTGATTAACTGTTGATTACTGATTGGAAAAAAAATCATGTTTGTGTCTTCTCTCGTTGATTCTCGTTGATGGGAACAGACCTAATATGCAGACAGTGATAAACTGTAATTGTGTTTGTATGTTTATACACTGAAAAGAAACCACTATGGAGCTTACTACTTGACTATGATGAAAAATGCAAATACACACAAACAACCTGCATCTGGTCTCTTGACCATGAAGCCTTTCATACTGAATTATGCCTACCTTTATCAGAAGTTGGAGAATTCAGTTCTTAGTCTTTACTAGCAGTCTTCCCAGTCACAAGCATTGCACTTGTGGTACTACTCCCTTGCTTTGACTACTCTCAGCCAGAGTACCTACACACAGGGGCAGTAATATGCTTAGGAATTTATTGACTATGACTGGTATCTCTTTTGCAGGCAGAGAAGAAGCACAAGAGTTTTCAGGAGCTTGACCGTTTTATGCACTACTACACGCGCTTCAAGAACCATGAGCACAGCTATCAGGTAAACAGCTGTAGCTTTGTCTTCAATGATGTCTGCTTTGCATCGTGTAGAGTCATGCAGTGTTATAGCCAGTGGAAATTTGTCATCTAGTGTAAAACTGGCACATTGCCTGGCAGGTGGCATACTCTCCAACGCAATGCACTGTAAAATTATGAAAGCATGGTTCTTCTGTATTCTGAACATCTTAACTATCTGTACAGACTGTCCAACTTTTTTAGTAATGGGTTTACTGTCATCAGACACCACAGTGCTTTGATAAAAAAGTCTGCTGATCCCACCTAGTTTATTTATGTAGCCCGATTCTGACTGCTCTTTGTTTGGTCTTTATTAGTCCGTCAGATGATTGACATAACAATAAAACCACTTCTGTTTTCCTAACCATAGCTGGAGCAACGTCTCTTAAAAACAGCCAAAGAGAAGATGGAGCAGCTCAGTCGAGCTCTGAGTGGAAGTGAGTATGCAGTCTGCTGCAAAAAGTGTCAGTCTTTATTATGCCTCTTAATCTAGTTCCCTCATATTAGTCTTGGATAGTTTTGATATTGATATTAGGAAGTAGACAGGAGGAGAATTTAAAAAATGAAAAAGTATAATGTATGTGGCTACAGTGTTAGAATTCAGTGGACATGCTGAAGTTAAAAGAAATCTGCTTTAAGAATAACCTTTGTCGAGAGTCCTTTGAATCCCCATCTGCGCAGGCAATTACAGCCTGTTTAACATAGTCAAGTTTTTTTTCTTCTGATAAACAGCACTACTTGTGTAATTGTGGCTGTCAACTGACAGAAATGGAAATGACCATAATATAGCAGTATAAGTTTCTGGATATAATATGGCAGATTTTATAGAAACACAACTGGCTATTTCTATTCCCGTTTTGGTATTTGGATGCACATTAAAGCCATTTGAACAACAACAATGTACTCTGAAAGCTTTAGTTCAAAATGCTAATCTTAGTCATTGCTGTGATACACTTTTACTGACAAAAGGTTTTCACATGAGTGCCTAGTGCTTGCTCAAAGAGGGATTTGTTGGGTTTTCCCTATTATTTAGTTGTATTGTAAGGTCTTAAACCTTACATTGTAAAATGCCTTGAGACAACTTTTGTTGTGATTTGGCGCTATATAAATAAAGTTGAATTGAATTAAATTGAATAGATCATACCTTTAGAAGCTGTTAAAGAAAGATTTTAGGTTCACACTTCACCAAAGGCCAGCACAGGTCCTGGCACTCACTTCCCATCAAGCTAGATTCCTGGGATGTGATTTAAAAGAGTATCTGCATGAAACAGAACTTTTCTTTCATATTGTCTCAGAACTCTTCATTTTGTACTAGTCTGCTTGAAGTGTAGGTAGTTCAGACTTGAATGAGGGATGTATTCCACAAAAGTAAAGCAGACAGTCATTTTCGTTATCTGAGTGTCTTTTCTTGTCTTTCCCAGGGGAAGGAGGCCCACCTGACACTACATTCATTGAAGACGCAGTCCTAGAACTATTAAAGACTCGCCGCATCCTCAAGTGCTCTTATCCTTATGGGTTTTTTCTGGAGCCCAAAAGTACAAAGAAAGAGATCTATGAGCTTATGCAGGTACAGGCCTACTTACTAAGAAAAAAGACAAATGTTCACCACAGTCAGTTTTATATGGGCCATTAGAGATGTGCAGCTAGAGCTTTTTACCTCATGATCTTCACAGTGTGCCCCAGTTATACCTCCATATCTTAGCTTTTGGTTAGACATCTATTATTTATGATAGCTGGCATAGACACCAAATGGGCATCAGTCTTTACAATTTCCTTAAAGTTTTTTAAAAAACTCTTTCAGAAGTAGATACGGACACAGTAGTTAACTTACTGAGCTACTTCTAAAATTATTTTCTCCTTGAACATCTGAGTTTAGGAACAGATTATTATCAAAGTTACACTGAAATCACTCATTTACAAAAAACAACAACATACACCTCTCAGCCTGCACTGTTTTCTGTCCTTAGACGGACTTGGAGATGGTAACTGAGGACCTGGCACAAAAGGTTAACAGACCTTACCTGCGAACACCACGCCACAAGATCATCCGTGCGGCATGTCTGGTACAGCAGAAGAGGCAAGAATTCTTGGCCTCGGTGGCTAGGGGAGTGGCTCCCAATGACTCTCCTGAAGCCCCTAGAAGGAGGTAACATACACACATGCAGCTCACTAAATGTAAAAATTACCCTAATCCTTACAATTATTGTATTAAATACAGAACTGGTGAAGCTGACACTAATTACTTAATTTTAAAAATTATAACAATTAACAAAATCTCTGTCTCTTGCTCATTTGCAGTTTTGCTGGTGGAACATGGGACTGGGAATATTTAGGCTTTGCATCACCTGAGGTAACACTGCAAGCTGACGGTGAAGATTTGTTAGCTATAATGTCAACTGTGCAGTTTTGGCCTAACACACTATCAGATAACATTTTGACAGATATCGCAGTTTGGACTCCTAAATTTCCAACAATATATCTGAACAGGTTAAGTTTTTGGCCATCACTAAAAAATATAGATACATTGCTCAAAAAATTTACACTAAAATTAGGTTGCCAATTTTGCCCCTGCCAATTCTGGTGTTCTCTGGTAGACGCCAGTCAGGAAGGATAAGGGGAGAGCAGTGTGGCCATCACCCATTCCTTTTTGGGGATTGTGTTGCTTTAGTCTCACCGTTGCACCTGTTGTGACTTTCATTTGCACCAAAGCAGGTGAAATTGATTCACAATAATTTCTGCTATGATTCAAAATTTTATATATTTCCAAAGGCAAAAAAAAAATCCAATTCATTGTGTTTAAGTTTTTCTCAGTTCTCAGTTTTTTCTGTTTTTCTGTGCTCTGGCAAACACCTAAGCAAGTTGCTCCCAATCATTACACATTAGTAACAGGCATTTGTAGTTAACACTGAGTCTTAAAGCTGTCGACCACGTAATGGTTCAATTATAAACCTGTCTGCCTTTTCTGTACATTTTGATGGATGTATACATGCCAGTTTGATAAATGCATTTCGAAACCCCTTATCCTCTGCATGCTCAGCACTGTGCAGTGTGGCATAGGTAAAGCTTTTCTATAGCTGTTTTGTTTCTCCTAAAGCTACATTATAAAGCTTAAGCTAGTGCTGACATGAGACTCAAGATCAATCCAGTTTGCCCCATCAGCCCTCTCTCTTCCTGCTCTGCTATAATCAGCTATGCTCCACCACATTCTATCCAATGCTTCAGGTAGTCATCATTATGAAATTATGGTAAATGAGTATGCTCCTAAACTTTCTAATCAAGCAGAAATAATTGAAATTGTCTGATTAGTTAGAAGGGCAAGCCTTGTTCAAGAACTTTTGGAAACATTTACCTCTGCACTGCTTCGGTTCTCTTCAGTCAGAGTGAGCTACAGAAAGCTTCAGCAGCTCTGCTGTAAATTCCACTTTTACAAAGTTATAATATTCTGTTTATTACTGAAGTCATAGTGAGTGGTGGAATCATACTTGAGTGCATTTTATTAAGAGGAGGTCATAATGTTTTGGCCATGCTATTTAAAATGAATGAAGGGGCCAAAACATTAGAAACACCTGTTAATATAATGCACTTCAGTATGATTCCATCACTATGACTTCAGTAATAAACATTTATAAGAAGACAGTTCTAACTTAAAAACTGAGAAATTATAACTAAATGTAGAATTTACAGCAGAGTTGCTGTATTGGATTGTATGGGAGTTTACAGGTGTGCCTATTAAAGTGGCCAATAAGTGTATATATATTTCTGGTAAATAAATATCAGCATATTATTGTTCATATTGTATAAGGTTTGCTCAGTAAATGGCTTCTGTTAGACAGATATGTTTATCATCTAGTTTTGCACCCAGTGTGCTAATTTGCCATTTTTACCATTTTACTAATCTTGGTAGCTTCTTTGCAAAAGAAAGGGCTTAAGCTACTTTCAGACATACACTGGAATCTCGAACATATCTAGACATTACCCAGGTAAGATGCATGTGAGACCACAAACATCCAAGTGAGATAGGAGATTACCTGGACTTCATCTTGCAAGCCCCCTAGTACAATGTCCAGGTCAGTGATCTCCGCTTTGTCCTGTCTTTCCTCCCTCTCCCTATGTGAAAGTACTTATGATTTGGACAATGTCCTGCTGTGTTATGTGTGAAAATACATCTTTTGCACAATGAACTGACTCTATCAGCATCTTCCGGAGCTTATGGGTTAAGACAGCTACATACAGAAGCCTATGATATGTGAATTAGGCTTATTTAAGATTAGAAACTATTGAACCACATGAGATAATGTCATAGGATATTTGCTCTCACTGGTTGGTTTAAACATTCTGAAAATTCAGAAAGAGCCAAACTGTTGGTCCTAATCAGATGTTACTAAGAGTACTATCAGTGTCTATTATCTTTGTCAGACCTTAACGTGTATCCATTTGTTTACTATGCCGCCAGCTTTATTGTTTCTTAAGACAAATGTAGTATATAAGTCACAACCAAGAATTTAATTAAACTAGGAAGAACTCTACAAAGATGTTGCTTATCTTCAAAAGAACAAGTTATCAGTGTCTGGTGCGATACTTATCTTACCTCCTCCCCATTTTTTCCTACAGGATTTAGATAACAAACAAGCCTGCCAGCATTCTACCAGTCAACACAATATTTTGGGCACAAGAAAGTATTAATTTGGAAACTCACAATAAATGCTGCCATCAGAATCTGAACACCTAATACAAGAAGCTGACCCCTAATCAAGAGCCTTTGTCTCTCAGCCACAGAAGTTAACGTGAACCCCATACCAATAATAAAAGCCTAGTGACACTTCACAGGCACAGATGGTCCACTCCATGGTTCTTACAATGGCTGCAGATCACTTCATAGTGGGCTATTTTTAAGAGTGAGGATGAGAGGCTTTTGATTATATGAATGTGACTCAATGACACATTGCAAATGTATGGAGAAAATAGATTATTGATAAAAGTATTGATATAAATCATGTTTGTCACACTTAAATCATCCATATAATCAAGCAAATTTTTATATTACACAAAGTAAATGCAAAATGCAGTTTTTAAATGATGATTTTATTTATTAAGGGAAAAGAACTGTCCAAACCCACCTGGCCCTGTGTGAAAAAGTAATTGGCTCCATATGCGAAATCACGAATGGATTATGATTAACCACATTTTTTGGACCTGTTGAATTAGGAAGTGGCTTAAACAGAAGCTGTCTGTCTGCATGCTAAAAGATCTCCAACAGAAACACATCATGCTGTGAGCTAAAGTAATTCAAGAACAGATAAAGTCATTCACCAAAACCATTTATAAGGCTTTAGTTAACCATGGTGAGAGACATTTTCCACAAATGGAGACAACATGGAACAATGGTGAATCTTCCCAGGAGTGGCCAGCCTACCAAAATTACTCCAAGGGCACAACAACAACTCATCTAGAAGGTCAGAAAAGAACCCAGAACAGCATCTAAGAACTGGGCAAAATGGCATCCATGGGAGAGTTCCAAGGCAAAAGTCACTGCTGGCCAAAAAGAACACAAAGGCTCGTCTCACATTTGCCAGAAAATTTCTTGATTATCCCCAAGACCTTTGGGCAAATATTCTGTGAACTGATGAGACAAAAGGTTAAGTTACTTTTTGGGAGGCGTGCATCCCATCACATCTGGCATAAAACTAACACAGCATTTCATTATATCAACAGTCAAACATGGTGGTAGTGCGATGGTCTGACTGCTTTGCAGCTACAGGACCTGGATGACTTGCTGGAAGTGATAGAACCATGAATTCTACCAGGAAAAACTTGGCCATCAGTTTGTGACCTCAAGTTCAAGTGTACTTAGGTTATGCAGCAATGATCTGAAACACACCAATAAGTCCCCCTCTAAATGGCTCCAAAAAACAAAATTAAGATTTTGGAGTGGCCCTGTCAAAGTACAGAATTACATCCAATTGAGGTGCTATAGCATGACGTTAAGCAGTCCGGTCTTGCTTGAAAGCGCACCAATATCTAAATTAACACAATTCTGAAAGGAAGAGGACCAGAATTCCTCCACATCGATGTGAAAGACTCATTGCTTGATTGCAGTTGTTACCGCCAAGCGTGGCACACACAATTATTAGGTTTACGGGACAATTACTATTTCAAATAGGGCCAGGCAGGTTTGGACAGCTTTTTCAGGTCATAAATGAAACCATCATCATCATCATCAAACATTATTTTGCAATCATTTGCATGATTATCTCTGTATAATATTAAAATTAGTTTGATGATCTGAATCATTTAATTGTGACAAATATGAAAAAAAAAATTAAAAATCAGGAAGGTGGCAAATACTTTTTCACAGCACTGTATATTGAGTAGATTGTCAGAGTGACTGAAAAACTGCATGACTAGAAGACATATGCATTGAAAATTATACTGTTGATGTTACTCTGTAACATAAAGTAGTAATATTGTTTTGGTTTTGCTGTTTTTAAGGAGTATGCAGAGTTTCAGTACAGACGAAGACATAGGCAGCGGAGACGAGGCGACATGTCCAGTCTCCGTAGCAACACACCCGACCCAGATGACCCTAGTGAAAACAACTTAGGTAAGTGTTTTTTTGTTTTTTTTGGTGGTTGACTAAATTGAATTGGATTTATTTGACTGGATTAATTAACTATTATAGAATTTTAAAAAGGGAAAAGGGAAAAAAATATACAAATTCTTTAACCCGGTGATGTCATATGTGGTGGATGATATGAACCTGTATCAGTTATGGTATTTTTTCTCTTTTTGTCATTGTGACTGAAGAGAGAGATTAGAAAGTAAGGGTGTGAGGATCAATGCAACAATTATGCGTAAATTCCATAATAAAATAATACATATGCCGAACATCAAATTAAACTACACTAAACTAATAGACTACCTCCGGTTTTCGTCATACAGATTTGTACAGAACCCACATTATGCCACTGCCCAAACTTTTAAAACTCACAAAAAAGTTCAACAAGCCAGTATGACTAATACACCAGACACGTCCGTCAAAGTGGTTTTGTTTTTGGCTGTGTTGAGTGAAAGACGGAGTGAACAGTTTTGAAGCCAGTGAAAAGGTTATGTTGTGCCAAGAAGGATTAGTTGATTTCAGAAGTAGAGACTGACTTAGAGAATTTTCTAGGAAAGAGCCAAAGGCACTTAAATCTGTCAGGTTGCTATTACTTGATTATTTTACAATGTTCACTAACATGAAAATTATTTGCTTACATATGATAATTAGCAGTGGGTTCTATCTAAATGCTGCTGTAAAGGTTCTGTTTAATAATATTTTGACTGTGGGTGTTTAATTTCTTTTTCTACAAAGACATGCAGGATGTCGGAAGTGGATGTAGACAAGGACATCTGATGGTAAGTACACAGGTTTCAAAGATGTTCAGACTATGAAGCATTTCAGGCGATAATAAAACCACACAGTATTTCTCTAATTTCATTGAATTCTGGAGGGAATTTTTGCCTTTACAGTCAATGTGGCTTGATACCCATACAACTAAACTTAGTTTGACCAGTTTAAGAGTTAGTTGTCTTTTAAGGAAACATCTGTAAAATATTTTTTTTACATCTTCCTACTGGGATTTTAGTAATTAAATAATAGTAATTAGAATGTGTGAAATTAGGGGGGGAATAGCACCATAAAATAAAAAAACTGAATAAGGAATGTGGTCCCAGATTTGTCTAAGAAAAATAATTAAACAGATGAAATAAATGTACAGACTGTACAAAATGCAGAAAGAAATATTAAACACATGTAAATTAGCCACAACATTGCATAAGTTGATGGGTTTATTTCAAGTTAGTCGCACATACATTCTGTATAGATGCCAAAAATTTAATTAGTGCCCAACAAATATGCAGTTTTGTGTTGTTTGAATAGTGTTTGCTAAAAACTGCTATTTCTTCATGTATTTTTTTGTGTGTTTTTAAAAATATACATTTATGTGTGGGCTTGGTGCAGCCAACTGGTTGAGGAAGTTAAAACCAGTATAAAAACTGTAGATTATATTGATTCAGTGTTATTTCATGGAATTTGTTGACTGCAACAAAAATAGAGTAGATAGAGTATTTAAATGTAAAACCTCAAGAACGCTTACAGCAAATCAGAAAACAGCATCTATTAAAATGGGCTTAAATTGCCTGTGGGTCAAAAATGAATTATTTTTCTTGTCTAGCACACAATACATTTACAAATGTAGGTGCGGATTGGAATTAACTGCAGGTGTGAAACTGCTGGGTGTCTGTAACTGGATCATATCTGTTTCGCCTGGTGCCTTTGTATTACTGACTACATGACTACGTGTCCTTTATTTTCTTGCAGGGTCTCGGTTCCTTAGATGATGATGATCCTAACATTCTATTGGCCATCCAGCTTTCACTCCAGGACTCAGGGATGGCAGGGGGTGAGTCCAGCCATGAGGGTTTAGCCAGTGAAGCCTCCCTTGGTGCAATTGGCACCTCCCTGCCTTCCAGGCTTGAACAAAGAGCTCCTGGTCTAGAGGTCCTCCCCAGAGCTTCCCTAAGCAGCTCAGAACTGTTGGAGCTGGGAGATAACTTGGCTAGGTTTGGTAACATCAACATCAGCAGCCAGTACTCTGCTGCCCCTGATGTCCCCACTGCTGGTCAGCACTGTGACAGTCACCACAGGGCTTATGGAGCCTCTGTGCCAATACCAGTAGCTGCGGGTGGCAGCGGCTCATCTACAGGCCTCTTCTCCTCTTCTAGTGACACAACGGACTCGACCATATGCAGCACTCATGATCCATCATCCTCCTCTGCTTTAGCAGCAAACGCTAACCTGCTGGGCAACATCATGGCTTGGTTCCATGACATGAATCCTCAAGGTATCACTCTGGTTCCCTCAGGCTCCTCTGACACAGATTCAAACCTTGGTGCACTCCATGAAGATGGAGGAGGTTGTCAGCAAGAGGATGAAAAAGTCAGTGTCCTTGTCCTGCCTGAAAACAGGAAACCTCAGGAAGTGGGAGCAGATGTGAGTTTCTGCTCTCATAGACTGAGTGATGTGGAGGAAAAGGAGTGCGCTGTTGTTGAGAGGCCAACCCAGTTAGATCTCGTAGGGCTGGACAGCATGCCGTTATCTTACATGGGCACAGTTGATGCGAGTGGAGACCATGCTGCGCGTGGAGGTTCCAAGACCTGCCATGTCGACACTCCACAGTGTGACTCTGTAGCCGACCAGCTGCCCAGCACCAGCTCATCTGAGTGGGAGGAACAAGTGCATTTGGTATGATCTGACTGAAAGAGATGGGAACAAGCTTTTTGCAAAGTCCAAAACCCACTATAGATTTCAGTCGGGTGGAATGTATACAGCATGAAAAATGTGTTGGTTTATAGTCGGTTGGAAAGTGGTGGAAGACGTAGACGCTTAGCGTAGAAAACTGTTGCAGGCAGATCAGTTTCCTGAGTTTACTGTATTGTCAGTCCCCCAAAAGACCAGCCATCCTGAAATCACTAACTGAAGGACAGATTGCATTTGATAACAGTTATTGATACAACAGCTATAATGTTTCTATGCTGACAGAAGTATGAATAAATGCTTCTGAATTCAATTTTAGAGAAGATGTAAGATTTACAGACTTTAGCCTCTTGCAGGTATTATTTTTTTCCACTGGAGTAAAAGCCTACTGTATGTGTCTAAATCAGGGCTGAAGGAGATTTTTCAACTGTACATAGTGAACAGATTAATATTTTGTTCCAGTATTCAATCTGTATGGTACAGGCTCAGAGACAGTTGTCTCTCCTGTCCATATCTGCCTACTTTATAGGTGCCAAACACTCACTAGAAAAGCACAGTTTGCAGTCACCAAGTGAATTTTTCAAAGCAAATTGTGCCTGCTAATTACAATCTCCACAACTCAGCTAAACTTATGTGAAAATATCGAGCCATATTTTCTGAGATTGAAGCTGAGTGATCACTAAAAACTGTAGTGTGCTGTGTGAATCTCTAGATTAATACCATAATGGTTGTGTATTATGTGAAACAGTCACAATTAAAAACGTTTTTATTAATGATTCACATGAAGAGTAGGTGGCTGGCTCCAAGATATTTCACAATGGACTTGACAATGATTATCCATCTATTTCTAACACACTTTCAATGAGACATGAGACAACAAATGCTGACAGGGCAAGAGGGGCTGATCAGTATGATTCACTTCATAACTTTGTAACTAAATTTTCAGATTTCCATTGTAGCTTGTATTAAATTAATGTAGACAACTGCAGCTGAATGTGAAGTGAGTAGTCTTGCTTATATACTGCAGCAAAGGCCTATAAAATAAAATAATCACAAAATCATATTCAGACTTCAGGATTAATTCAGAATTATTTAATCAAGCCCAAGTCACTGTAATCATTGTCACTGTCTGGGTCCTATTTAAGTGTAATATAAGCGCTGCAGGTGCTGTGGACTCCAGGGTAATGCATGGAGAAAACATGAGTGTGTACTCCATCTCAGACACGGGGGTAGTCCCTGTCTTTGAAACGGTTCTTTACGTAGTTAAGAGAAACAGTGCCTTTATGTCAATCACTATTACTTAACTCATTTTCATACATTTTCTGAGTGCTAATTACACAGTCTTTACAGTGTAAACAAAACACCTGTTACCTTAAAGTCATTTCTCTAAAGTTTGTAGTGTGCAGACATGAACTTTTTTTCTTTTCATCAAAATATTTGTAGCACAAGGGTTTTGTTGGTTCTTGTAGTATTGTTAGTGGATAACACTGAATTTTATGATTTGGTGTAATGGCTACTGTCATACACTCTGTACTTTTAAATCTTGTTCCCAAGTATTTTGGAAAGAAAAGTTTTTTTTTTTTTTGTTTGCAGCAAGGCATTTTTGCCTGTACAAAAAAAAGAGTTGGTTTTTCTGTATTTGAAAAACTAAAACCACTCTGTTAATTTAGGAATGACTGTATGTGTCATTTATCTTACCTTAAGACACTAAAACGGAGGAAAGTTGCAATACAAAGTATGTATCTATTTGAAATTACACAGATCCATTAAAAAAAGGATTGTAAATGTCACAACCAACTAAATTTTTTTAGATGAAGTGTTTAAGTATGTTTTTGCACAGAGTAATGTCTGACTGAAGTAAATGATCTTTCTTTTCTCGCAGACACAGAGTCACGTGAAAGCTAAAGATAGTGATTGCTTCAACAATGTCTTGAAGGTGTGAAACAGTGAGTGCCATACAGTTAGTGAAACTAACTTTGTTGGATTGGATTAATAGAAGAGGATTAAACGGAGGAGATAACATATGTTGCCCTTTCTGTGTAACAGTATGCTGTGCATGAAATGGGTTCAAGTCTAATTTGTACTTTCTTTGTATTTCACCTCTAATGTCCAGGTGATTTATTTTGAAATGACATAACATTTTGTAACTCATCAAGATTTTCTATTGTAAAGCAACTAATCCTTGAAATGCTGTTTGCACTTTCATAGTCTATACTTGATACATTCCCTCTTTATATGAAAAATGTTTGATGTGTGATGCCAATAAACTATATGTCGAGTTTTATGGGAGTTTTTTTTTTATTCATTTAATATATTTATTAAACATATTTTGGAGAGAAAAAGATGACCCAGTGTCCAGGGAGCTGGGAGTGCAAATGCTGACAGATTTAGTCCTTTAGTGAAGTTTGTTTGTTTTCTGAAATCTAGTTGTCCACAAGCATCTCCATGCTTCATTAACATTGCAGAACAAATTACACATTTTAATCTTAATAGTGGTCATTAGTTAGCAAGGGTAGTTACAATATTAGTGTATAAATACATGAATTGATACATGACAAGAAACAACAAACATCACTATATACTTTTATAGCAGTTGTGAATCCAGCATCAATCTAGATGCATGTTGTACTCGACAATTAGACATTTAAACTGAAGGTGATTGTGTTTTGTTGTTGCCTTGGCGTTTTTGCCATCAAGGTCGAGTGTCAGCGGCAGAGGCCAATGAGCTGCAGCAGGAGGAGGAACAGGGAGATGATGTCCACGTAGAGGTTGAGAGCAGCAAACACGTACTCCTCAGGAGAGACTTCATACTTCCTGTGTTTTCCACCCAGAATAAGCTGGGTATCAAACACCAAATACTGCATAGAGACAAACTCAGATGAGATGCTTTAACACCACAAACACTGACATCTGAAGGCACTGTGTTTGGTGTGACGAAAGAGACAGAGCCGGAGGAATTGGTTTGAAGGAAAACACGAGCAGTGTTTCTTATCTTCGAGAGGGGACTCTGCAGATAACAGGCCATATAAATAATCGTGTAGTCACAGTTGTACAGCTGAAAATAAGTTGTGACTTTTTGCTGACAGCCTGTTCAGCTCTGCGTGCATTCACAGTTTGTTCCACCAGCTGACGGGATGGGTCACAACATTTGCTGTTAATGCCAAAGGCAAACAGCGAGGTGACTGTGAAAATGAAGCCCACTGCTGTTAAGCAGTGCATAATTGAAATTAAAGGCCACAAGGACATCAGAGTCTCTCTCTTTACACTAAATGCTGTGACAAACTGTGGCAGACTGCTTGGCCCTGCTATCAAATCTCACATCACATACAGTCATTTGACATTAATCCTTAGATGATTGTTTCTTTCATTTAAAAGGTTTAAAGGTTTCAGTCTGGTTTTCAATTCAGTCTGTGTTGCAGAAAAACACATTCTGTCCTGAAGGTTTCAGTGTACTTACCAAAGAAAACACCAGGGTTCCCAGGCAGGCGTATAAAATGTAAAGATACTATTGGAAGAGACAAAAAAATGATTGACTTTATCTCCTGTTTTTGATTACTGATTAAAACAATACAGTAGTGCTTGCTGAAGATACTAGTCCAACCACATCCTTTAACACAGAAGCTGAAAAATGGCACCCTTTATCCCTTTATCCTTTTTAGTTGCTGGTAAAGGTTGATAAAAAAAAAAGTGTTTATTTTGTGTTTCACTTCATTGGTCTCATGTAAAAATAGCAGTTTCAAATCTATGGAAGGCTTATCTCTGTGAATTCCCCGCTTAAGGCTAAAACACTAACAGTCGTCACAGTAAACAGGCACGTACATTTAAATGCATCAGTCTGAGATCAGTGTAGCCCCTGAGAGCTTTGAGAGTGCACATTCTCTTCTTTATAGTCTGTGCGCACAGTGGCTGAACAACCTGGGGATAAAACTGTGAGGCTGTATATGCTGTCTCCTTCTAACTGTACACGGCTACAATTAATTTCAAGCCTGTTCTCACCTCAAACACAGGTGTAAACACAGTGGCTTCTTGATTTACCTGTGATCGGAGGATTGCACAAAGCAGTCCAAATGAAAACAGGGTCCAGAGAAGCACCCACAGACTCCCATGTAGTGTGGTGAAGTCCCACTAGCACACAAAAGAGGGGGAGAAGAGAGAGATACTGAATGTGACGAGCCTCTCAAACAGTCCAGAACTGTAGACAGAACATTTCTCATTTACACTCATTATTGCCATAAAAGCCGGGGTGCTCAAGGTCGTCTGCATTGCAGCTGTGCTGTGAGGCACCGCAGATTACTGGATGATGAAGACATATTGCAGTTCAATACACAAGAAAATCCTAACGATTCTGAATATAATGATCCTGAATAATTATTCAGCAAAATGCAACGCAGGCAGAGGAGGGCGACCTTTTGGCCCCAATGCCCTTTTCAGATTGACAGAAAAAAAGGCAGATACTTCAGGAGAATGACTTAACATAGATTACCTGAAGAGCTACGAGCTAAACATGCAAAGCATTCTGTATGACATCCATATCACAGTGTTAGAGACAAAAGAGATCAGGACAGAGTGACCTAAAGAGTAACTGTTGCAATATGAATGTGAAGTCATAAACTACAGGTGTGACTTCTAGGTTGCACATGACTTCCTGCTACTGATTAATAAAGATAAAAAGTGCATTTAAGGCCAGATATGATGTCAGTACACTCAGCAGACACATTTGAGTTAATATCTAAGCAGAAATCAATGCAATAAGTGACTCAATGTTTTTATGAAACTACATTTAGCTGTAACTAAGCTGTAAATGCAAGTAGAATTTGCCTCACATCTGTTTAGCTTGTCTATTTTTCACTCCACTGACTGCACACTTACCTTTCTTATAATATGGGCCATTTATCAAGGTGATTTTCAAAAGGTCTCCTCACTTGTATACATTGACTCTGGCTATAAAACATCAGAACTCCTAATGAAATGTATAAATGCTGCTTACACAAGCATGAGGTATTTTATACAAATAACTCGCTGACAACTGAAAGATTAATGTTGTTATATTACTGCAATTAAAAGTAGAATTATCTTTCCAAAGACACGCCTTAATATATCAGAATTATTCACTTCTTCTAACGTGCACATATCACTATCACCAAACTCAGAAGAAGGAACCCTTTCAATAATAAAATATATCTTGCTGGAGGAGCATTGTGCCTCTAGTGTTTTTCTGACAATGTGGAAATAACAAAAGACTCCAGGCTCCATTTGTGAACTATTTATATATTATTTATTAAAATTTATGGTGAGGAGCTTTGGCATGAGCATGAGGACAGCTCAGAAAGAGGTTTAACTCTGTCCCACCTCTCGACATAAGGAATTAACTTGATTGACATATACACTGATCTCAGCAGTTTTGCCTGGGCAGCAAACCTTTCTGAGTTTTAAACTAGCAAACGCTGCATAGAAAAATGTGACCTGACCAGCTCAGCTCAGCTCAGCTCAACACGTTTCCTTTGACTGCACAGGCAAGTACACAGACATTCACCACTGGCTGCGTAGCAGAGTTGCCTTAGTTTATGACATTTCACTTGTGATTGCGCTGCAAACTGAGCTCAGAGTGTGTGACCGATCTTACCTTTGACTGCATAGCAAACACAGTCAGTGCAAAAGACACCAGCGCTGTTGCCCCCACAGCCCACAGAACTGCTTCAGCTTCAAAGTACCTGCAGTGAGAATATCAAACAGATGCAGTGGGAACAGCTCCCTGTAGTATCATGTCTATCTAGTCAGCAGTTAAAGTGTCTCTGTCCTAAAAGCAACATTTCATTCATATAAGAAATGTAGTATTTTATCATTTAATACTGGATGTGCATTGCATTATGTATTGCCTGTGTTCATTTCATAGCCATTAAACCTGTGTTACTGCGCTATCCTATAAATATGGTAATTTGAATGTATTTTTGATAGCAAGTTATCAATTGATGCCTTTTTCTGGCAGAGTGACACTGCTAAAGAAGAAGTATCTCACAGATGGAAAAGGTATCTAGTATTTATGCAGGCGCTGGTACAGACAAATATAGTTTTCTAATATTGCCGATGCCTCTGATTTATCTTCAGCTTCACAAGGAAAATATTATTCCATATGCTATTTAATTTGGTAAAGCAGCAATGATAACATCTTTCCAGGTTTGATGGTTTCATGGCTGGCATCAAACACATTATCAGGTATTGATCAAATAGGATTGTTGCTGTTAAATGAGTCAGCAGCAGCTGGGGATTCATTCTTGGAAACACTCACACTGCCAGAGAACCAAGCATCAGGCCTTCTGCAATAGTCTGAGAACAGGGAGAGAGAGGAAGGGGGAGACAAATGGAAAGTAAATACATGACAAAAAAATGAGGCAGAGCAGGTGTGGCAGGGGTTTAATTTGATGCCTGGTTGGTGCTGCTTCTACTCACAAACAGGCCCAGGGCAATGAAATTGACAGGAACTTGACGACGAAGGTTGCCACAGCAGGACATGGCCACAATGAGCACCAACACCACTCCCCTATTTCACAGGGAATACAGAGGGTATCGTAAATAGCAAATAAACAGGTCATAAAAAGGGAAAAAAGTACCATGTTCAGTATGTGTGTGCGCTCAGTGAATTATTTATGGTAATATCTTGGATTGTGATTCAGGCTGACAGTTTGTGATTTACTTGGGATTATTTATATATATATATATATATATATATATAATCCCGTACATGTTAAAACAAGCAAGGGTAGCTTACATCATAGCATAGAAAAACCAGTAGGTGTCCAATGTCCAGTCCCTGAGAGTGTCCCTGTTGTTTGATTAGAAAAGGGGAGAGACATTGTGTTTAATAGAGGAAGCATTTATTATATAGGCAGTAGAATGATTTTATTAAATATTAACAGGGTGGGAAATTGTGCACAGGAGCTGAATACAATTTATGAAAAGAAATTACTATAGCAGTGTTCTACCACATACATTATGGAAAACATATAAACCTTTCAAACGACTTCAAGCGCAACTGTTTTAGAAATGCCTGTGCATTCTCTACGCTAATATTTTATGTCAACCCACATATTTTATAAATATTTGAGCAGTGCTGGGCTGCATGGTCAGAGTTTTCATGGGTACAACTATAATACTAGTAGATGGAAACGTGCTTTTCTTCTCTTGCACAAGAGAAGGAATTCCCTTGTGCAGTGGTACCTCACCAGTAAATAAAAGCACAGATGATCCCAAAAGTCACCAGCAACTGGATCATCAAGGTTAAGTAGACTTTTCTTATGAAACCTGTTACAAAAGACACACACACACACAAAGTGGGACATAAGTGATAAAAAGGTAAACCGACAGGTGAAAGACAAAGAACACATAAAAAATCTAAAGTCCGAAGGAGACAGACAGGTGGAGTTTTGTTTATGCTGCACCACAACTCAAAATGATTGTTTTCACCAAAGCCGCATTTCATCCTCCCATTTAAAATGATTTGTGTTGTGTGGGAGGTGAAGCACTGAAGCAGGGTGCAGTACGCAGATCAGGGAACAGTTTTCAATTTCAAATCAATTTCAAGAAAACACTGAAAAGAAAATGAGGGAGTAAATTCTGTTTATCCTTTTTCAGCTCTGACCATGCAAACAAAAACATATTAATTTCTCTCACTTCCTACTCTCTAGCTCCCCATTCTTCTCTTACCTCGTCGTATGGCGGCATCACTGAAGCCACTATTCTCTAAGCCGTTAGAGTAGTCGGGTGGAGCTTGGCCATACTGCAGGTCACCTCCACCTACTGCCACACCCCCAGGATGGACCATGTTATCATAGGTGCCAGGATGAGAGACCACTGCAATGTTTCCCTTCCCCACCTGCATCGTGTACAACATTACAGGTAGTTTACGCTCACAGAAAATGAAACAAATGTGGGTAGTGGTTGTAGTTTTCTTTTTAAATTAAATTTGTGGAAGGAATGAACGTGGAATCAATTGTGCAAACAAATCTTGTTAACACCTGTATGACAATCTCATGGTCAAAGACTGGTGGTGTGTGATTTTGGCTGATGCTGTACTGGTCATAAAATCCAAAATGAACACAGAAAAACTAGGATTTTAATTAAGCACACGTTCCCCTTTCTTCTGCAATAAAAATGCATTATTACTATTTTGTTACCAACCTGATAGTTCACCCCTGTATAGCAATTCTCTCCGTATTGCTGAGGGTTGTACGGTGGAGGAGGAGGTTCATATCCACCATTACTGCTGCCATTATTTTGGTCCATTCCACTGTCAGACAAAAGGCAGACGTACAGGTGAGTTATTGTCATGGCTGAGACGCTACAGCACCTTTATAAACAGCGTCAGCGCTTTCATCAGGAATGTAAATTGGAAAATGGGGCAGTGTCAATGTGGAACAAATAAATGGGTGATTGCAAAATGATGCATCACACAAACATGGAGAGACATCCATGACTAACATCCATAATTATGGCCTTAAGCCTCAGTTTAATAGAGCTGTATGTATATGTAACAGCCAAATAAGTTGTGGATAATTGAGCTCAGAGGACATTCAGGTGTCATCAAGAAAATGTAAATGTAAATGTAAGCAAATGCAGGAATTTTATTTCATGTATTGTGAAGCTACGACAGTCCTTGGTTTTGCATTAATAATTAAAGTAACTGACAAATAATTTGTTGCACAATCACAAATGCTGTATGATTTATAACTACAATAAAGCTGTAGATAAGAAAACATTACTGAGCAACATAGAAAGGTCAGCACTGCATTTTGATTTTTGTGTGAGAATTAATCAGTAACAGCAGCTAATAATGATCCATGACTCATAAAGACACTTCCTCACATGAGCTTCCTTAATTTAAATGGAATAAACTCGAGAGATAACACTGCGACGGACAGAACAAAGTGAAAATATACAGGGTGCATCAAAAGTAACTAGGCATTAAAAATTGGTAATAAAGTCCATATTTCTAATACTAGTTTACCGAAACAAATGGTACAAGTACTTGATAACACAGGAAAATTAAAGCAAATCTTTAAATGTCAACATAGGCACCTGTGGCGTCAACAAGTTTCCTCAAACGGCCGGGGGTGAAAAGCACCGACTGTCTCCTGAAGGGAGTCGTTTCGAATATTGCTGAGAAACTCCTGAATTCGTGCCTCCAAGTCCTCCAACCTGCGAGGCTTATGAAATACTAGTTACCATCGTCTATTTAGAGACTGTTTTCATCATGACTCCAGTGATACTGCAAGTTCTTAGCCAATTTTTAATGCCTAATTACTCTTCACCCACACTGTATTTAAACATACATTTTTGTTTTTTTTTGAATGAAAGCGGGTGGACTTTGTTTCTGTTTGCTTACATAGGAGGCATATACATCACCACTTCTGACATATGTTAAATAAAGCACTTTCACAAGTGTTTTTTTTCAAAAAGTAATTAATTGCTGTTTGACTTTAGGTCTGTTCACAAAAATCAATTAGCAACAACCCAGATTCATAAAAATGAGTCTTACCTCTGCCTTGACAGCCTGGAATCTGCGCTGCTGCTCTTCCGGTAGTGTTGGTTACCTCCGGGGCAAAGTCTACCTGCTATCAGTCAGTTCCCACAGAGACAGGAGTTAAGCTCAGGGGAAAGGATGTATCCCTCATTAGGCTCAATGGGATATTCTGATGAAGTTTTTAAAATGTCATTAAAGCAACAAGGTTGGCACTTTGTCTGAGCAAACTATACCTTTTGTCTTTCTCCAATTCTGTTCCGCACAAGCTTTTAGAATAAGTTAACACTTGTGCTTCTAACACATATATAGGTTTTAAATTTCAATTTCCTGTAATGATACGCCATTAGCCTATCCTAGGTGATAAGTCTGTAAAATGTCTTCCTCTATTGCACAAAAAGACTAATGCAGCACAATGGTACCCTGTGAATCACGTGACCCCCCGGCTCTCCTTGGTTACACATTGACAGCAACCTGCCCGTGGAAATCATCCCGTCACAAACAGAAGGATGAATGATGTTTGCCATGAATCCAACCTACACAAAGGGATTATGGATATTAAGTCTCAGCAAGAAACAATAGCTAAAGACATACTGCATGCTGAAAATACATGAAGTAATGTAGGTCAATACAGTCTTAGTGCTCCTCCATGGAGAATTGCCACTGAAAAGGATATAGTGAATACCTCCTTCATGAATGAGAAACCAGTTCAGGATGAATCCATTTTCTATAAAAATAGCTCAAATACACTGTAATTTCCACTTCATAGCCTTGACTAAATTTGATTAAACTAAACATTACGTGTTTTAATATCATATTTAAAGTGATTATGGCTCAGATACATAACAATTAGAACCTCTAGATGCCATTTCAGGCTCTTTTCATGTTATGGATGAACAACCATTAGACTTCCTGAGTCATGTACACTCTGCAACAGTGGGTTTTGACTTGAATGATGAAGCTGCAGATGACACATACACATTATTTATAAATGACTGAACAACACTGTTATTTTTGGTATGTAACATGTAGTATACAGGTCCCCGATCAGTGCTCATGATAAGAAATTATAATTTTTAATATGTGAGTTTTAATGTCACAGCAGGGCAGGGTTTATATATCAAGTAAACACTGGGTGGCACTAGTCTCCTGTGATTCTTCTACTAATTTTAGTGATTTGGTTGTGACTCTCTCACTTCTCACGCTGTCACCCACCCTCCCCCC
>OMLM01007635.1:49002-72474 GCA_900302695.1 Helostoma temminkii | reverse complement strand
TCATCACCCACTCTCAAATAAGTAGCTACAAGCTGTCAGGATGATTTGCAGCATCACATATATCATTTATAGTCATATTTACACATTGTACATCAGCTAACATATGGTGAAAGGATTACTCCCCCCCAGCGCTACACCTATAATTTTATTCTAATCCTTTTGTATTGTCAAAGTTGGACTGATGGTGAAAGTCATCCACACTGCTGGTCAGCAGATGTTAATGTTTATACTGTGAAGATGATAAATAAGGGTTCCCAGTGGATGCTCATAAAATGGCATCAAATGGACAACGGTAATTACTATTCTCATTTGAGTGGTGGGTAATAGCTCTCAACAAAAATATAGAAATGTGTGATAATACTGCTGCTAGTTCACAGTAAGCAGTCTAAACTGGCTCGGGTTTATTTCCTGTGTTTGTTAATATCAGTAGCTGTCAGGAAATGCATTTGAACCCCAAGCTGAGACCAAGCAACGCATCCCAAAGAACAGAATTATTTTTATTTGCTTTAAACCAATTAAAAGTCATCAAATTCTTAATTCAGTTAATAGTATTTGTGTTGACACCACTAAAAACAAAAAGAAAAGCAATCAAGTTCTAGTAATACAATGGTAAGACATACCACGTTGCCTTTGCTGACACAAGAAAACCATATCCATCACATCTAACTACACTGATTTGGCAGTTTCTTTACAGTAAAGCAATTACTTAGTGCGTGTGGTGATGTGTGCATCGCAGCAGCTACTACAAAAGGTTGTGTCAGCTTACTCCCTGTGGGTTTATTTGTGTGAACTCTGAATGGTCTTTATTTTTAAATCAGTTCCCACTGGGGTTTTATTGTGCCTGTTTTGTTTTGTTTGTCGTTTTGCTGTGTATACCATGGTGTTATTTCTTCTTGAGTGCAGCAGTTTTGCTTATTTGTTTACATTTTCATTTCAATTTGAATTGCTATTGCTAAGGTTATTTCTGCCAATGGAAAAGCCACAATATCATATGCTTTAATTTATTTATATTTTATCTGTGGGAATCTGCAGGAAAAGAAAAAATACAATGTTCAACTATTCCTTTAAATGTTAAATTGTGTCTAAACTAAACCAAACTAAATTATAAATTAAATATTATTATACATAACATAACATAACATAACATAACATAACATAACATAACATAACATAACATAACATAACAGGAGCAAAGTTAGTGGTTTGGCAGGGTTTATGGTTCTCTGGCCATAATAAATGTGGAGGTTGTATAGTGATGTGTTGGATGGATGTATGGATTCAGATTAATCTCCTGTCAGGTTTTAACTAGAATGGTCAAATTGTACAAGACACAAATCCATGAACTGAATGATGATTATTAGAATAGTTAAAGAAGGATATGCATTTATAGATATAGGAGGGGCCTGAATCTTGAGCACTTCAGGGATCAATATCTGGGGGGATCAATGCATTTCCTAAAAACATGGAGATGCAGGGCTGTTTCTTTGACCTTTTAGATGGTTCCTGTCTGTTTTAGGGGCAGTTATCTGACCTGGAGCAGAGTTTGTTAGAGATTGAGCTGTGGGTTGTCAGTGTTCTCATGCTGGATATCAGTGTGTCCCGTACTGTAAGTGTGTGTTCACATATACTTGTGTGTAATGTATATGTGTGCAGGCTACAGTCACTTTTTGCGACAATGATAGTTGGCACACATTGCAGTAGAAAAAGATCCTTAATGAGTCAACTGCACTGCAAAATGTGTGAAGCTTAACACGGTCAGTCTATTTGAAGTCATAAAATCCTGATTTTCAATTAATCTTTCTTGTTGGCTTGTTTTTCACAGTGTTTTGTCTTGTTTGTATCTTATCATTAACCACATGAACTGCCACAAGTCATAGTTCACAATATAATTACCTTGCAAACAAAGGTTTATTTTAGGTCTTACTGCTAACTTGGAAACGTGCATATTTTCCCACTGTAAAAAGATTTCCCTCCTTCATTAACCTTACACGAATGCTTGATCAGAATTGTGTTCGCCTCATGGCCTAATTAACCTCTACAGCTGGATGTCGATGTATGTACAAAATGCCGTTTGCAAATCTTATTGTTTACTGTACCAGTGAATTCTTATCCAGTCTTGTTAATCTCTTCATCTTACATTAATTATGATGTTGATTTTAGAGCAAGTAAATTCTAATGAGATGTGAGTTACATTTCCTTTGTCTCCACAGCACTTTAGTGCTTTCTCTTTGTGAAATTATGATTTATCTTTTGCTTTATGAGTCTGAACACATTTATGCTTCTTACATTTGATGACAGAGAGGAATAAAACATTTTGTCTATCCACATAGGCATATGTTTGATCATACCATTAACAGAAATTGTATTAGGTGTAAGTAGCAGACATATACAGTACAATTTAGAATATTGCCCTACTTTAAAAGTTAATCTCATCTCCCTAAAGAAAATTCTACTGCAGTAGCTAATTGTATACAGTTCTGATCCCTTGTGTAATAGTGTAGTTTAGCTGCCATATTCAAATCTTTTTGTAATTTTCAGTAAAAACTGAATATTATGTTATTGTATTGTATCAGTATTATATGTTGTCACAAGAATATGAATTATATTTTATTCACAATCTGTTCATTGAGTGCATTGGGTGTCTTACTGATGTCACTATTCTCCATGGGCCAGTATTTTCAGTTAATAAATTACATTCCTCATAAACATCTGTTTGGTGGTGATTGAAAGTCTTTCACAGTCACAGCTAAATTACTAACTAAATTACTTTCTTCGAGGAAAAAAGAGGCCGAGTGTTCAGGTGCAAAGTTCAAGGAACTGCTGAAATTGATTGCAAACCATTTTCTATAAACAATTGCATTCGTTGATGGGGCTCCATTGTACAACAGAACTAATGATAGTACTACTTTTATTTTTTATAAACTGTATACATCTAGATACCACGTATTTATTGTTTTTTTACTCTATATTTGTTGATTATTTTTATTTGTAACTTTTTTTATGAAGATGAGACTTTGAGGTGAAACTAAAGCCACAATATACATCTAGCACTAGCATGAGACTTGAAATCAATCCACTCTGCTCATCTGTCCCTCTTCTACCTCCACTCTGTTCTTCTTGAAGATATAGTATGTAGCTTCTAATAACATTTTTTTTTTTTACAAGAAATATGCTCCAAAGCTTATCTTAATGTGGAGAGGGGCGATTAGAGCAGTGATCCAGACTCACTTACTGAAATGCCAGCAGTACAGTTTTTGAGTGAGACTCACTCTTCTAACCAGAATTTCAATAATTTCATGAATTTTAGAGAATTCTCCTTCATTCTAATGTCATTATGACATGAATGTAGGCATAGCAGAGCATAGCAGAGCAGGGAGAGAGAGGGCTGGGGGGAGCAGAGTGAACTTATTTCAAGCACTAGCTTAAATCATGTACATTAGCTTTAATGTGACTTCTTTGAGTGGCTCATTAACGTTTTTGTTTGTGAGTTAAATTTACTGTCAACATCACTGTGCAGTGCATGCGCACATCTAACAACAGCAAAAATCTCTTAATGTGAAAAAGGCTCTGAGAAAGAGTTAAGGTGATGTAAAATGGGTAAGGTGGTGCAGGAACTAAGAAAAATAAACCACAATCGCTTTGTCCTTTTAAAGGACCATTAAGTCATTTTAAGGCAGAGAAGCATTACAGCACTCAGAGTTTAACGTGATGTCACATTAAATTATAGTTCAAAGTTAATTAACATTTGACACATTTCAGTGTTTCCTTCAAGCTGCAGGAGAGAATATCAGACAAATGAACCAAATAAACACAGCTTTAATGAAAACAATACTTTTATTTTAGTGATGTATTACTTATTATTTACACAAATGAATGCTTATTAAAGTTACCCACTGCTGTTGGTATAAATGGAAGTTTACTATTATTAGTTAGAGACGTGAAGGATGAGATGTGCAAATACAAAATACAGACATACAGTTACAGTAGAAATGCTATTAGGATAGCCAACATTCATGCATGACAGCTGTTATCCTTCATCCTACAGAACGTCCCGCACTGAAGAAGGCATACAAACTGTTGCTGAAGTTACAAAAAAGCTAATATTTCAAAGTAACTAACCAGATTTGCTGTTTGCTGAAGTATTTTACTTAGTTCTTGCAGATAGCCTATGCTATGACCTGGATGACCAGGAATCTTCATACACAAAAAAGCCAAATACAGTAACTATACAGGTGCATTATGGTTCACCACATTTCTCATTGTCTTGTACAAGGTCAAGTGGAAAAATCTTTGAAAGGAAAAGTACAGAGACAAATTGAAAGTTAAGTGGAGGCAGTGAAAGGCGGGAATAAATTATCAGATGATGAATAAATGGCAAGGAAAGAATGGAAACAAAATGAAGAATTAGCGAACACATTCAAAATATGAATTATTTAAGAGGCATGAATAAATGCAATGCTGAATGAGAAAAACCATTATAAATAGGAAGATTTTGGAAAAGCTTTCACGTTGGAGAGAAAAAGGAGCTGCTGGAATTATTGGTAGTTCAGTTTTTGAAAAGTTGCTAAGTAAAAGTGCCATTTAGTTAAAATGTCTTACCTGCAATGCATTTTATAATGCACTGAATTTGTTTCAATATGTGCTGTCAGTTATTTTTATTGAGATAGTTTCACATTTCCACATAGAATATTTCAATGAATAATAGCAACTCATCATATGAAACCAGAGAAATAGCTACTGTAGATGTCATTAAATACATTTGTACGAAATCCACAAACCTAATCAGCGAAATGAAATAAATTAACAAATAAATAAAATTTGTTAGAACATTCAGGTGAAACCATCTATTTTTATGATTTCTTTAGAGCTCTGAGTATGCGCTTCCCTTTAGGAGTCATCCTCAGTTTTAATGACGTGGAAAAGCGTAACATTGAACAGGACCTGATGGCCATTGTTCCAGCCATACAGAGCGCGGTCTCTGGCGTTGTAGTCCAACATAGACATGTGGAAGTACTGGTTATGAAAGGGAATGTCTGTATACTCGTATGTGGAGGTTTTAGTGGAGTAGGCGTAGTAGACCTTGGCACCGGTGAGATGGGAGTTAGTGATGTAAAGCGTCCCACAGATCATAAAAGACTCGCCGGCGTTTCTCTTTGAGTATTCTGTGTTCCACGTGTTGAGGATCTGGAGTGTGTCCGGGTTCAGCTGGCTGATGACAATATTCCCAGCGTTCTGATTGGTTGCGTACACGGCCCACAGGCCTAGTTCATCCGCCATCAGGTCAATGTCTGAAAATCCACCCCAGGTGTAAGGGTACACGTTATGGAAGCCTGCCGACTCCAGGGCCCTCTGTGTGACCACGCGGCCCGTCTCGAAGCTGTACCTCACTATGATGTTGCTCTGCATCTTGTTGTAATACAGAGAGCCGTTATACACCACATGGTTGGTTCCAGCCCATTTGAAAGGAAGGTTATAGGTTCTTGACTCAACTCCTGCCACAAAATCAACAATGGATTTATATTCTTTTACTATCTTGTTGTTGGTGTAGCTATCCATGTACCAGACCTGGAGACAAATAACAGAAAACACATAAACATACAATACAGTCATTTTCAGGCCTGGGTGGCTGGTACAAGAAGGTTGTAAATTTATTAGAATCTGTAGTATCAGCCTGGCCATGTGTAAAACAAACCAAAAAAATTGTATATAATAATGCATCTACGACACAGGACATTTACTAAAGTGAATGGCACAACACAGGCACACAGATTTAAAAATATACAGTGACCAAACATTTCATGAAGTGAAACATTCAGTGATGGACTTATATATAGTTTTACTGGTAATATGATAAGTTCAAACTGAGAGTGAAAGAGGGAAACTACCTCCAAAAGAGGCTTTTCAAATTGAATTCATCAAATTGAATGTGTCTTGCTCACTAGCAATGCTATTGAACAATGTCTTGATGAATAGACAAGGTCTGTGTTTCATGTGTAAGTTAGTTTGCACCTATTTGTATCCATTACAGTGAAATTCGTCCTTCATGCTATCACATGAGCTGTGACAACATGCCAAGAAACATAGAAAAGGTTCAGTAAAATGGAGGCAAGAAGAAGACTGCAAGTTAGAGTTAGCACACATGGAGGTAAATTCACTCACTGAAATACATGGAAATTCAAAATGTCATCCCCAGATCATTATTGGAGGATGTAACAAAGAAAATGCAAAAATACTTATTTTCTACATGTATATTTTATCTTGAGGCATTGATACTGTTACTTGTAAGAAAAATCACACACATATCAGTTTCCAGTTCAATCCAGTTCAAACTAGTCACTTAGGCAGGCCTGGCCCTGGAAACACTTAATAACTCTAGACTTAACAGCTATCTACAGCTTTGAAAAAAAAAATCCCAACACTACCAGTTTCAGACACTATGGTATAGTCTTACTATTCGAACAACAGATCCCTCTGGCAACCCTATTTGTTGTCACTGAAGTTACCAAATATCACTCCTTAACGTTTTCTTTCGAAAATGCGCTGAGCTGATATAAGGGTGCAGCATCCTCCGAAGACAGATGACTAATGTTTCTTTAGCACATTGGATAACTGACAAAATCCCAACCAAGTTGTGGTGTATTTATTGGCAATTAGTCATTCTGTGAATCACTATGGTGAAGGCTCTGTGCCAAGCAGCAAACAACAACTTACTGCAGACTCTCTCCAGGAAGTTGGTTAGTGTTATTTTCCACATTCAGTGAAATTGATCAAAGTCCAGCAAGTGACATCAATATGTTTGAACTCAGCAAATACAAAAAAAAAGTTTTAGTGAGTGTGATGCTGTAATTCACTAACATCTCTAAGCAACTGGAGGCAAATTATTTAACCGTTCAGTGTTGCTGCAAAGGATTGCAACATAAAGACAAGCACATTAACTGGGCTCACCCTGTTGTTTTTGGGAGACGCCTGTGGGTCGGTCATCCAGGCTCCAAATCTGGTTCCTGAAGTTTTCACTGTCAGCGGCCCAGTGATCTTCATTAGCTTGCCACATGCTGTGAACACATCACACAGCTGCGGTCACATACACTGCAAATGTCTCCCGCTCCACACGGCGAAACGACAGCCAGTGTTATGATGTCAAAACTGGAGTGAATATCAAAGAACTGGAGAGATCTGATACAGTGGTTGCCCATTTCAAGTTTGGAATCAGAATGATATATGTACACCACCATATGCTTTCTCTGCTCATATAGAGAAACAGAATAACCAGAGAAAACACTATAATACAGCAACTTTTCTGCATTTATCCCATATAGTTTAATATTTGAAGTACTTCTAGACACTTAATTCACCTTTCCAGACACTTCAATTGTGCCAAATGACAGTAGGATATAACTTGCACGTAATACTTCCAGCTATATCCCATTAGCATCCTCATGTTAGCTTTTCAAGATGACACACTCCCCATCAGTGTTCATAACTTGGCAGACCTGAAAAAATTGAGCTTTAGTTATGCAAATCAGATGATGAGCTGCTGCGGAGTCCAATTTGATCTTATTAGTGTAGTTAAAAAACAGTAAACGACAAAAGAGGAAATGGAAGGAATGAAAAATAAAAAATAAATATATGAAATAAACGCATTGCACTTTTTCACTTAGCAGCCAGAGCACAAAGCTTCATGACGCTGCCAACACTTAGAATTAGCTTGGAAAATTGTTCTTTGGCTTTTCAAAGAGAGGTTTTCTCAACCCGCTAATATTATTGCAGCCTCCATTAGCAGCTCTGCTCTGTATCTAAAATGCTCATCTTCTGGTAGCCGCTTATCATCCCTTTGCCACAGAATAAACTATAAGCACCATGCCTGGGCCTGACTGTTCTGCATTGCACTTACTGAGTTTACTCATACAGTTGTGGAGACGATTTTCCAGGTTTAGCACCCTCTGTTGCAGCTCCTCGTAGTCATAGGCTCCCATCTCCTCCTGGATGCCCATCAACACACCAGACAGGTTTCTGATCTCCTCTTTGAACTGGGAGATGAGCTTGGCGTCTGTCTTGTACTGCTCCAGGACAGGTATGAGTGGCTGCAGGGACTCCATCTTTCCTTTTAGCTCCTAGAAAACACCAAGAATACATCACTGAAAACATACATATCTCAGTCTTGCAGGACAATTCACAGTTGTTTTCAGTGCAGCAGTTTCAGGATACCTTTTGGTAATATAGCTAACATCTTTATCTGAGGCATAATATATCACCCAAGAAAAGCATATTATTGCCTCCCTTCCAGCTTTCACCTGTGTAAGATGTTTAGAATCAGTATCTATCATTCTGTGCTATAATACAAGAGGAAGAAGACAAATTTCACCGATGGGTGATAATGGGAGATAATTATTACAGTAATCGCTCTTATTATTAAAATTATCTGATGTTAATGTCAGTTATATAATGTTGGATTACATAAAAAAGTGAATAATACATACCTATTACAACTTATGAAATGTATCACTATTATACTGTAAGATGAGTGGATAACTGATATGCTTTATGTAAGCATCAGGATCTGTGTTGTCACTCAGTCTTCAGTGACCCTACCTTCAAACCCCGTGTAGCCTTTAAGGCAGCCTTGCCCTTGGCTGAGCAGTGGTAGGTCTGTACTGATCTCATCAGGAATTCAAGTTTATCAGTTCAGATGCTCATCAAGTATCTTTAGAAGACATCCTTTCCTTGGTGCCCCTGTGATGTTTCTCTAAGTCTTAAACATCAAACAAAAGTATACCTGAAAGTTTTTGTTGACGAGTGTCTTCCTGTCTGATTCAATCTGCCGGAACTTTGACCGCAGCCCTTTGATCTGGCTCTCCATCCTCATGATATACTGAAAGTCCCTCTGCGTCCGCAGGTTCAGCACTTCGATTGACTGCGACATGTTCTGCACCTTTTGAGAAGAATGAAACAGTGCAGCATTGATTTTTCCGTCCAACGCAAGATTAAAATGTCTTCCATGTTCAGCCGTTTCCCAGTTGCCTGCAACGCCCTAACTTTCCAAAGAACAAATCAACACTTTGACCTCCAATGTGACTGTCTTTGAACCATCCAAGCTGAGTAGAGCTTTGAATGACGTTTACATTCACACACGGGACAATCACATACTAGTTTTCTTCATTTGTATTCTCTCACATTATTAGTTATAATGTGCAAATTAAAACTAACTTTTTTTATTCTGTGGATGAACCACTGAATATATCTGATACATATTTCAGAGCAGATATTTGACACAGTGCCCCACTCTGGTTTAACAAAAGCTCTAGCACTAGGTTTATAGGGCAGAGGAACAAGAAGAAACATGGTCCTTTCTTTCACGTTTCTTTGTATCTAATTGTAACCAGCGAACATTATTGGGGCACATGACTACCAAAATGGCTTAACAAACACACACACACACACACACACACACACACATTGTGCTCTGCATACTTTCCGGTTCTGGCAGAGGGATCCTGAAATGGCCTCACTGAAGCCCTGAAGCAACTTAGTACATTAGCGTCAAAGGCCCCAGTGAATGACATAGAGCACCCACTGGCATAAAGCATTAAAATGTAGGGTAGAGTGATGTTTCTTCATATGGCTTACTAATTATGGAAAGTGACTCCACTGCCATGCTGTTTGTTTGTAGATAATAATATTAAAAAACTGCTGCCATGGTGGAAAAGAAATAAAACTTTGAATTAAATGTGTGTTCTTACTTCACAATGTTTACTGCTGTGGTTGGAGCTAATTTTATAACATCAATCCAAAATGCAAGCTTTTACTTAAAAAAAGAAGAGGAGAGTCCACTTTCTGGCAGAAATGACTTTCCCTGTTAAATCCTTAAAGCCTGAAAATACTCTAAACCTTAGCAATAGTCATAAATGGTTTGTTGCAAAAAATGGGGCCACTCCAGTTCTGTTAAGGTGAGATGGAGAGCATTTTGCTCTTCACAAAAAGCCATGCAACTGATGTCATCCATGTAATATATGTAGAAGTGGAAAATAGGGTTATGAACCTGGCTGGTGCAATCTCTATGAGGATTAGGGCAACAAAGATGCATGAATAATGATTGAAATCAACGTGATGTGTCTATGTGAATGCAGGTCTGCCGGTTGCTAACAGTTACTGTGGGTGTGTGTGCTGTCACATAAACAGAAATGTGTGCGGCTGTGTACACACACCTTCTCCAGGAGCTGGCGGAGCTGTCTGCCTTTGGCATCTCTGGAGCACAGATTCTGTTCAGGTGCCACCACTGTGCAGATACAACGCCCATCTGCATCCTGAGCTGAGCTGTACACCTGCCACCCTTCCTTTGGCCTGATGGTCTTCATGCAGAAACACAGGCACCGTCGTTTAGACACAGAACACATGCTTGCAGACAGACAAAATAAATTAAACACTGGTGATCACTATCATGAAATTGCAGCACACGGTTGTTTTGTTTTCTTATTTTTTCCTCATGGGTCATCCATTCTAGTGCCTTATGCCTTAAGCTTTGACGCCAGGCAATTCCACTGGCTTATAAAAAAGTCTGGGCATTGAAAGAACAAAGTGCTTCTGCTGTAAGATATTCCTCCTCTCACAGTATACAGTCTCCAGTGAATTTCCTCTTCAACAATAAATAGTGTTTCCTGGCCTTGATGAATAACCCGGGTGTTGAAATTCCTCTGTTTCTCTTCACTAGACCTTCCAATACCTTAAGTAAAAGTCCTGCTGGGAGATGCAGATAAACCTGATTTGTGGGAGCTATTCCCATTCTTTATTACATTCAATATGCTCCACAGCACTAGTGTATGAAGTCTAAAGGATATAAAGTTATGCATCATAAGCCAATGCAGCATATTTTAATGCAAAACCATCAACTACTGTCAGAGTGTACACAGTAAAAACTAGGTTTGCTACAAATATTGATGAAAGGGTCCTGAAGTGCTGGAAAAGCTGATACCTATCAGACACAAAAACATCATCACTGTTCGCATAATGCTGCTGTTTACTGTCAGCCAGGGAAATGAACACAGGCCTCCAGTCAAATACTGGCAAACTTTGACTGCAGATGGTAAATGTATCTACACTGTGAGCCTCTTTGGCAGACAACCAACTACTATTTGCATGTTGCTTTACATTCTTAAATTCGATCCGATGGGACAATAACGTGAGGTTTTGCATCTTCCAGCCTTTTAAGTTTGTGGATAGAAAAATGACGTGTCCTGTTTGTAGTGCAGACATCCTTTCCTGCTTTCATTCATCCTTGCCTGTCAGTTTGAGTAGTTTAAAGATCGTTTTGAATCAGCCATGAAAGATCATGTCCCCTCTGAGCAGGCAGAGACGTCACGCTAAGGAGAAAGTGCAGGCTTTGACTCAACATTTACACTTCCAGCGAGGCTTTGTTTTTGTAGGTAAACTGTGTTTGTGTTGCACTACTGCTATGAAAATTGTGTGTTTTAAGAATAAAAGCATTCAGTGGAATATGGCAGAGCTTTGTTACTATGCTGATTCTGAACCCCTCCAACGTGAATCCTCTGCCACGTCATCTTTTCATGTTTGTGTGCTCTAATCTTGAAGTAAAAAAAAATAAAATCATTCAACACTATCATTCTCATGAGCTTTCATTCTCTTCCCAGCACATCTCTCTTATGTTGCCATTATCAGATTGTCAGAAAATTGTTTCAGGTATTATCAAAGCACCGCAGCACAGACATTTGTCTACTTTCCTCGTGGCTGCTTGTAAACTTTGTGATCTAGGAATTAAAGCTTATTCTTCTGATGTCCTAATGCTAAGCTGATCCTGATATGATTATTAGATAAAGAAAAAAAAGCATGTATATAATAATCTCGCCTTTGAACTCTATTAAAAAATTGCACGGTATGTGCTACCCCTGAACTCTTATGCTCAGCATGCATTTCCTGAGAAATAAAACCACAGTGAAAAGCAGCAGAGGAAAAAGCGAATTTGCGTTGGACTATCTGTGGGTCATGTGTAGCACACTGTAATAATCTAAGAAGTTATTAGAAAGACCAGATAGCATGGTGCACCATGACTGTAACTGGAATCTGCCTCTCTCTCACACATGGCATCATTTCTGAGTGGGATAAAAGAGGGAGAAAAACATCCTCATCTCTTCTTTTTCTTCTTTTGCTTTGAAAAGCTCCTAAAAAAGGAGCCAGTTTCACTAATCTGTTAAAAAGGTCTTTCTCCGACGCACATCATTTCCCCTCTTGTCACTTGCACATTTCCTCATATTAAAATGAATCTGTAGCTCAGCCAAGCCAGATGCACTCTCCAACTAGGCTCTTTTTGTGAGTAAGTCTGCACAAAGATTTCTTTCCTTTCATTAAATACTCCAGACAGCTGGCTCCTCTTTTGTTTAGATTTTCTGACAGATCTGAATGTAGTTTTGAGCATTGACTCGGTCTGTTAACATTTCCTGTTATTCTGAACAAATGCAATACTGATTCTGCACAGCACTTTCTATCATGGCAAGGTGATACCGTGTGAGGACGCTGATTTGCAATCAAGGCACTGGCACAGTGACTGTATTCTGCATGGGTGGGATGAACCTAATCGACCATTGTTCTTGTCCAAATGGCTTGGTGATCTGCAAGCTGCTCCACCTAATTTGTACCGAAGTCATTCTCATTCCAGTAGCTCGAACTGTTAGGATACATTTCCGTTTAATATATTACATTTTAAAAACACAGACGTAGCGTGAACCAGGAATGAAAAAATCATTTTTAGTTAAAGTCAGTTGTGAGGAGTATCTGAGAATTTGCCTGCATCAAGATTTTTAGTGCTACCTCTCCTGCCTGCCAGGGGATTTAGATATAATTCACAGCTTTATATATATATTTATTCCATTTTTTTCAATGATTGAACTCTCAATTAAAAGAGAGTTATTCACCTGGCAACACTCCAGAATCAATATGGTTGATGTAGGCAATAAACAAGAGTCTCTACTGCCACCACTACTTTAAATTCAGTGTTTTATTATTATTATTATTATTATTATTATTATTATTATTATTATTATTATTATTATACATTTCTTTTTCCAGTTTGGCATGAGACTTGCTACATGTGCAACAGAAAAGATTCAGTCAAATAAGCAACACTAAGACAAAACGGACTCATATCCATGTTGTGCAATGCTCCACCCAGTTTACAGATATTCCCAAGCACCTGAACTTTACATCACCTGACACACCAGCTGTTGATGAACTTAAACCTGCGCTTTCTGGAAGAAATGTAAAGGTTAAGGGAAACTCACCACTGAAGGGCAGTATCCGAACAACAGCAGAAACAGCAGCGGGTTCAGCACCACGGACAGAGACCACATTCTGTCGGCTGCTACAGTGTTTCCCTCCTCCACCGTCTCCGCCGCGACGGCAACAACAAAATAAATTCACGCAACTTTCTGCCCGTGAGCTCTCACCACAGCGACCACAACGCTCTGGTAAAGACCTTTGCTTCCTGGAGAGGAGGGGGGCACGTCCATCCACTCGTCCCCGTTACGCATGCATGCCATGTGGGCTGCGGAGAGAAACCTCGTCACCGCAAAGAGGAAAAAGTTTGTGGGGAAGCATGTAGCAAAAATCCGAGCTGCGTTTATCTCACACGGACCCTTCTTCGCGGATATGACATCACCCTGTTGCCTCTCTTGACTTTTAATGAATCCAGCTTTAATGTGAGAGAGGGTCGAGGTACCACCAGCAGCTGTGCGGTGACAAAAGTTGCAGCTGGCAGTATTCAGTAGAAAATAAGAAGGCAGGGGCCTGAGATCAGAGCTGCTGCCGCTGCCGCTGCTGCTGCGTTTTTGTGCGTGAGTGCACGCAGAGAGAGAGGGAAAACAGCGCGAGAGCAAATGATATCTATATGTTCACTTTCCACAATGATAGTGGAGACATTTTAAAAAGAAAACCAGGCTACTGGATCCTTTTAGGAACTAACTGGAAGATGGTTATTTCTCACCAATTACCATTATCCAGGTTTTCTCTTACATCCCAGATATGAAGGTCCATTGATGCCACGAACTGAAAAAAACTGAAATGCTTCTTTAAATTATGAAATACCGAATTAACATTAGATTTAAACGTCTAAACGTGTTCAGATTAAGATGGGATTCACTATATAGACACTCATCACTTTATTAGGTCCATCTGTACAGTCTAATGTAACTCAACACAGCAGCTCTGCCATAATTTCTGCTTCAACAAGGTTCTACTTTCTCAGTGTTTAAGTTCAAACTATCAAAATGATATAATTCTACTATATGTTAATTATTGAGGTCATAGAGGGTGATTGAAGCTTTCTGGACTGCATTATATTAAGAGGTGGTTCTAATGTTTTGGCCTCCCTATTTACATCAATGAGGGTCCAAAACATTAGAGACACCTCTTAATATGACATAGTACTATGTATACTAAAGTAGAACCTTGTTAAAGTAGAATAAAGTAGAGTTTTATGTACACAATCTATACAATCTAAAGACTGGATAGGAACAACATTATTATGAATTACTACATCTTTTTATGTTTTTTATTATGTGGTAAGTTTCCCTACATATGTACCATTTTAGATCAATTCATTAATTCATATAATTAAAGATATTTTTAATGGCATGCTTCAGGCTCCATATATTTTAACTTAGTATTTCAGAATTTTCATATGAACCCGTGGTAACATCTGTGGCTCTTTGGCTGCCAAAGGTTCATGGTTTCATGTTTGGTGATGAGCTGCTAGTGTGCAGTGGGTTTTTAGATGTTTTTCACCATAAATTGCCTCCTGCCTCCTGTGGCCAAAAACAATGCTGTGTAATCACTGAGAGTGAATGAACCAAAACAGCACATTTTCCAACTGGTCAGTGAAATAGTGAGATAAAACGTGCTACAAATCTCAGTAAACACAATGGGCGATGCAGATCCATATAACTGATCTCTTTCTCGTTATTTTCATGCTATAATTTCATACTTTTTTAGCTTATAGCTGCTTTAAAGTGTCTCGTACCAAAGACCATACTGTTAAAGTCTGAACTGGACTACTGTACTTATGGTATATACCTCTACTTTCTTTAAGTAGCAGCAGAAATCTCAAAACCTTGACAAATTAAACCCAGTCTGTATAAATATGTATTATGTATTAATATGTGTGGTATGCAAATGTTCTTTTGAGTGACCTGATCCTTTAAATAAAGAAAACACTCTGGATTCTGAAGACCATATTTCCATTTAGAGGAATTTAAAGTCTTATCAGTCATATTATTGATACAAATGACGCTGTGGTGCAGAGCTTTTGTAATGTTCCTCTCTGGCCAAAGCCATTAGTCACATAATCTCAAATGGCACAATGTTATCCCTGCTTAAAATAATTGAGGCAAGGTATTAAATAATATGTGGAGTGCATACAAATAGATCTCACAGTTTTTGCACTTCAAGCTGTTTTGCTGCCTTGGTGAATGTAAACAGGAAGTATGGTGTTTTCATTAAGGGCTTTGGATTAGATTATTAATCTGTGGGCTACATCTTGAACCACATACTGTAAATGGGTTTATATTTTGGAAAATGGGACCATTATGTATTCTGAATTAACTATTATCCATTACTGGATTGAATGTACTCATGGATTCAAACCCAACTACCAGAGTATTACTGGAATATGCACTGCAGTGTAAGGAGAGTCGTGTTTTTCATAAGGACCTGTTATTAGTTAAAAGACAAATGTGATATGTTGTATCTCCAGAGTGTGTTCACGCTGACTCTAAGAACACGTGGATCTAAATCTGACAGAATTCAGAAGTAGTTCAATGCAAATTGCAGGTATTTGGCACTGAGACTTTTAAGTACTTTAATCGGCTCAATGAGCTGCGTGTCACATCCTTATCTGCAGCTCCAACTGCAGAAACAAAGAAACAGACAAAACACGGTACCTAACCACACCTTCATGCACTTCTTCCTTTCTCCTTTGCGGAGTCTTTGGCTCGACTAGCCTCCCTTGCAGCTCTCCCAACCCCCTGGTGAGGCGCCTGTCACAGCATGAACACTGGTGGTTTAGACAGATGGCAGTATTTTCATCTCATAGCAAGACATACCTGCAAAATTCTTTACCTAAGAGATTTTGACTTGGGCCAAAGCCATATAGCTTCTGTACTTGGACTGCCAATCAGACCTCCCCCCACAGGCTGCAGAAAGAACATGTCCTTAGCTGCAAAGTCACCTTCACCCTTGTGGGAAGACTTCTACTTTGGTATTCCAATCAGTGTTTCTCTTTTCTATGGAAAAATGAACGTTTGTAATTTTAAAATCAGCAAAGAGACAACATGATGCAAAGCTCTGCCAGGTTTGGTGAGCTGGGACACACATTTGGTTTCAGAGCTGGGGGAAGGGGAAGCTCTGCAGCCAAATTCCTTTCAGCTTTCCAGGCATTGCTAATGTAAGACCAACTAGTGTAAACTGAGCAGCAGGGGTGTCTCCAGGCCCTCTTCAGATCAGCAGTCTGTAGCAGGTTTGAATGAGGTGATGGGTTGGGCAGTGAAGCACAATACTGCTGGAGTGTTTCCCAGTGAAACAGTTTGAACCACGAATACTTGAAGTCGAGGAGTGTCTTTGAAAGGAGACAAAAGTTTCTTAGTGTACTTGAACACAGGGTTTTTGAAAGCCATGAACTGCATTCCTGATGAGTTTTGCTAGTGACTGCTACCCGCTTTGTGGTTCAACCCGGTTCAAATTGGTTATGACATATGATGAACACAGGGTGTCTTTAGCATTTCAGAAACACTTTCAGAATTGCTACAAAAAAAAAATGTGTTTACTGGAAAACGTCTATAGTCTACGGAAAAAAACGTTAGTGCTGCAAACATACAGCAGATTTATTGTCTGTGGGAATTCTGTCTTTCAAGATGATATCAGCCGAGAGAACAAGCAATTATCTTGCTACAAAAGAGACACCAGTCAATACATGCTGTTACTCATGTTCCTCTCCCAATAGCTGAAATTACACGTTGTTGGCTGTTTTAAACAAGTCAACTTCATCTTCCTTTATTCAGGAAAGTGTACACTTTTTGCCTTTTTCTCTCTTTCTACAGTCCCAAACTTTTACATCCAGTATCTTTCTAACACATGTTTTCCAATTCTTGACCACATACAGTTCTGCTGAAACAGGAGAAAGGTAGCTGCTCATATTTTGCCGCAGGTATTTTAACCAGACGTCCACATAACAAGAGCTCCAGTGTTAAAGTAACTCTCCTAGAGCTTCATGGCCACTGACGTGCACTCACAGCAAAGTTTCAGTCAGGTGATAATGATACATAATTGCCATTTTTAACCTATTATAATACTAATGCATTACAAATGGCTTTAATGGACCAAATAGAAGGTCCACTGTAAAACAAATGTAAATAACCTTCTTGATTACCTGCACAAGTATGCTAATTATCTGTAAGTCAGATACATTTTAGATATAATTGTTATGCTACATTTACACGCATCTGTATATCATCCTGGACTTTTAAAACATTAATGTATAAACCACCACTCCACATTTAGTTTAAATTTAACTACTATTAGTTAAATTTAAACTAACTATTAATAACCTGTAACCAACATTTGCTAGCTGGGTAATTAAGCTATTATATACTATTAGTTTTGCCACATTAACCATTTGAAATGCTTATCATTATAGTACTTAACAGTAACAGCTATATAGATTTTTGGGTAGGATATTAATTTGAAACACGGTGTATATTATCATACACAGTGTTTTTAAATGTATATGCTACCTTGATTGAGGGGCCTTTTTATGCTGCCTCAGATTTATAATCAATGAGACATTAAATTGTCCTTTGCCTTTTGTGCCCGTCTGTCTCTCTATATGTTCAACCTCAGACTGAATGGAATCTTTCCATTGAGCATTTTTTGTCCTCTGGCTTAATTCAGGCTCTCGTAGGGTTCAGCCATTCATGACCCTGCATGATTAAATGTGTTTAGAAAATGTGTAAATATAGTGGAAAGAGAATTTAACACTCCCACAGAATAGACAAGAAACCCCCTCTCCTCTTTTCTGCTTTCTTTGGATTCTGCCTCTCATCAGATGTGACTGTAGCCCGCGGCAGCCCTGCAGTTTTGACAGAATGTTTTGGACATGTTGACCAATGTGGGTGTCGCAACATATCGGCTGTGACTGAGTGGGTTTAGGCAAGGTTCTGAATAAGTTTGGAGTAAGCAAACAGCCCCTTTACCCCAGTAACATGCCGTCATTGGACAGCAGCCTTAACATCTTTTCTTTGTTTTGATTCTGCAACTATTTTCACTCAACAGCAAAATGCAGTGTTTTTTCTACAAAAATGAAAAACAGGTGGTATTCAGCCTGGGCAAATTATCAGGCACAAAACACTTACTGGTTACTCATCATCATATGTGCTGCCACTGACCAAAATATGATGACAGCATTCAGGTTTAACACGTACACACATGCTGCAGCCAACAGACGCAATGATTCATACAGCAGAACGAAAACTTCTTGAAAAATTGAAAAATTGAAAAAACTTTCTTGCAGACAGCCAAAACTAAACAGACCTCACAAATGTCTAATTGTTTTTTCTTTGTGTACTGCAGGTTGCACGGCAGATAATGGAGATGAGATAGAAGCTTGTTTATGCGACGCACCACTGAAAATAACATTTCTTTTGATGTTTTTACCATTAAAATTCCAAATATTATACTGAAAACTCACAGTATATTTTGTAATGCTGCACTGCATGGCAGCTACAAGCAGTGCTTCTTATTATACCAACGTAAAGTGAATTTCAGGTTTTCAGGATAGTTGAAAGATGTGTAAATAAGTGGCGTAGCATTCCAAAAACTAAAACATAATTAACATTATTTAAACAAACATGTGCTGTATGTTTATGGATGCTGTCAAGAGCCAGATTGTCCATTGGAAAATACAGTACAGCCTGCTGGAAGGACCTCCGTCCTGATGACTTGAGGGAACATAAATATTTAATGGTCAGCAACAATACGTTGTCACTTTTGACACTGTAATAACAGTTTAGACTTGTAGAGTATAAATTGTATCTGTCATGACATGTCATGTACTTGTCATTATAGAGAGTGTTATTATTAATGGAACAGACAAAACACTTAGAAATGGTTTTCAACACCAGTGGTATTCATTGTTCTCATAGTTATGCTGAAAGCTGAAAGCAAACATCTTTTCCACCTAGAAGGATAATTGGTAAGAATGAAAAAAAATAGTTTATGCATTATTATATTTGCTTACAAAATACAAACGTTTTCTCACTAGATTATTTTATATTTGCTATTTTAAACTGATACACTGCAGTAGCCATTACTGTGGGAAAACAAGACACACCAGATTACTTGTCATTACTGTGTTCAGTATGACGGAAAGCCATATTTATTTTCTGTCACATCTGTTTTGTAAAATCTATCTGATGGTTTCACTATCACAAATGTTATCTCTTCCTTCATACTCGCCCTGTTCAAATGACAAACTCCCTGGGAAGAAACAGTCATTTTTGTCAATTTGCATTTGCTGTAGACTCCTCAGGCAGAACAAGCACAGACAAACACACTGCGACTTATTATTATGTCAACATAATGTGGATTATTTAGCAAATCACACAAGCACATAAGCAATGCATCTCGCTGTAATGAATGGGAATCAAGAAATCACATAGATCATCAAGAAATGTACACAAGCCATCCACACTCTGTTGGTGGTTGTCATGTTTTGAATTAAACTACGTGGTGACAGGTTGCTCACACTCACAGGCGACACAGAGCGTTTTTGACTGTAGTCACTCAAAACCTGTAGCAGAATATCTGTGTATGATAAGTGACCCCAAATGGGCATTTTTGAGACAAGACTGAACACGGCAGTGTGAGTAAGAAGCCTAGAACAGCTTTGGTAGTGTTGAGACAGTAAAATGATTACCCTTCATCACATTTTAACTAAATGTGTTTGCTCAATTAATGTTACTCCCTTACTATTAGGATAAAGGATAATCTGTAAGTGAATGCAAACCATTGCAATGTGCATTTGGCAAAGCACCAAACATTTATTTCAGTTTTACATAGGTTGTAAACATACTGTAGTTACACAGGTTTGAAAGCGACTCTCAAGTCTTTGCTATGATGGCTAGAAGCTGAGGAGACGGAGATGAAAAACAGATCTTGATCAAAGTCAAATCTGAGTCAAGAGAAAGAAAGTGGAAGAGATCACAGCACCTGAGCTCAGCAGAATCAATCAAATGAACCCAAACACTAATCCTCTTTATCTTAAATTACCACGACAAAGGAAGGTAATATGAATAAGGCAGCGCAGAATCACATAAAGAGCACTAATCGTAACCAACAATACAGACATTCAACAACATGTTTCAGAATCCAGTTTTAATATTTTTGAACAAACAATTCGAGGCACAAGAAAACATTTTATTCATTGTCACAAAGAAGAAACTCAACAGGGTTTTTTTTTTTTTTTTTTGGCAATGTGTAAATAACAACTGGACGAATTTAACTCTACAAAAATTATTCTTCTTCTTGAGTCCGACACCACAAATAATGTTCAAACTTGATTGTGTTATCAAGATTTAAACACGATTGAAAAGCCAAATATGTCCACATTGTTAAAGGAAACTGAGGTATAACATCTGGGTGTGGAAGAATAAGCCCTTTCAGATCATATACTATTTATATTATTATATAATTTCAATATGGCTTAATTTCCTAATAGGCACACTAATGGTACGTCATAAAATAGGCAAAATGTGTTCTGAGTTAAGTGTTGCGTCGCAGTTTTCTTTGTTTTCATACCAGTCAAATAATAAAAGATGTATTATTTACAAAATGATAATTTCATACTTACAAACTGGAGCTTTTGTCAATTAATGTCATGAATGTTTTCAAAATACACAATATTCCGCATCACAGCTGTTCTTAAAATATATTTATAGGATTTTTTTCTAAAATAGTTTAAACAAATACTTAATGAAACTGTACGAGCTGGGGCACATGCAAGCTTTTAGCGTGGATTCGGACAGGAACAGTATTGTACAAAATAATAATAATAATTACAGTTTTATCAAAAAAGAACGTTTTGTAGCACCTTGAGCGTTTTGTGAATCTGCACAAAAGCACCTCTGTGGTTGTATTCAAAGCAGCACCTGGAGCACCCAGAGAGGGAGTCGTGGTGGGAAGGGAAGGAAAAGGGAGGATGGGGTTTGGGGTGAGTGGATCCTCTCTGTGTTGCTGAAAGTGTGCCACTGTCCGCCACGGCATCAAATGTCCTTTTCCTGATGTCACTCCCATTACTAAGTTAAAGTCATGTGATTCTGGCCCTACAAGGGCGAGGAGTAGTTTCCCCTGGTCAGCGCTTTCATGACAGGGCTTGGGGCCGCTCTTCTTCTCCAGGTTTGAGTGATCTTCTCGGCAACAAAAGAAAACACAGGTTTTTGCTTCACGGGGAGAGAAGGTAAAGGTTGTTGGATCTCAGCATGTGGGTGTTAATATGTACCCTCTGACCCTGTCCTTCAGCGGGAAGCAGGGGCGTGTCTAGCCGAGGAAACAGACGGGGCCGACCTCGAAGCCAAACCTCTGGTTGGCGTCCCCAAAGTCATTCAGCATGACGTCAATGATGGGCAGCTGGTCGATGCGGGGAGTGTTGATCTCCATCACTGTCTTGGAATAGCCCTGCTTCACCTGCAGGCACAAAGGGCACGAATTGTTAGAATGTTTAGAAATCCCACATTCTCAGTTCACAGCTCCACAAATGTGAAGAACTGAAGACTTTTTCCTTTTTACTAGTTTAATAAGTTAAAAAAAAAAATGCAGAAAAAATTCCCAACTTTCAACAAATGAACATAAACTGTCTAATGAAGGATTTTCTACTAAGGAACAACAAACAACTATGAGATCCATCAACTATTCACAACTGAGATTCGATATTTTGGCGCTCAAATAATATTTAATTAATAACTTTCAGTTAATTGGTCATCCCATAATTAATCACCCCTTTTATATTGTAAATCAAAAGTGAACAGACTCTATCGGCAAAATCACATGATGAATATTTTGATGAATTTTTTTGTGAGGATCACTGGGATTCCATGTGATTTAGAGAAACATTATATTACAAACAGAAAGTTAAAAAAATTAGTGTTTACCTGGCAGCCGTCAATCAATGGCTTGATGAAGGGATTGTTGTCGTAAGACATCTCCTCATCGTTGGAGCCAAGGAAGCGCAGCGCCTTGTCGTAGTTGTCATCCTTGGCGTCGTACCAGGCCACAGACTGATGGCAAATGTAGGTAAAGTTCTGCCATGCAGAGGAGCTCAGCAGCTTCAGGAAGGTCATCTGAACTGAGTTGATGCTATTATCTGCCAGGTCGACGTAGTTTAGCTAGGTATGGATACAGGGAGAGAAAGACAAAAGAGGGAAGATGAAGACAAGGAGGAAAGATGGGGAAAAATAAATAAAGGGATGGAGAGAGGAGGAGTGAACAATGTTTAAAAAAAAGGTCGGAGAAAAGGAAAAAGGAAATTAAAGAAGGATGAAAATAGCAAATAGTAATAGAGGGAAATGTATGACAATGGAAGGGTAGAGAAGAGAGATTGTAGGAGAGAGTTACTGTAATTGAGACAAAGTGATGCAGCAAAATTGAAAAACATTTCTAAAAAATGTGACAACATCTACTGGGAGGCAACAGGCGAGAAAATAATGAGTTGTGTGGGTTGACTCACAATTTTACCACGTTTAAATTCACTGAACCATGAACCTGGAGACTCCTTGGGCCAGTTGGATATTCTAACCTGCAAAGCAAACCAACAAAAAAGGTAAATGATTTAATTGTGATTTGAAAAACAACTGGAAATTGCTCCTATGCTTTTTTTACTCTCACTGAATCACCCAGAAGTACTGAACACTTTTTTTAAACTGACACTGATTACTACTATTACCATAAAATAAAATGTGAATCAAATATGATACAGTTGAAGTTTAGAGTTTAATTCGATAAACTTTATAACATCTTGTTTATTACTTACTCCTGAAGATTTCTTATCTGGGAAGATGCATGTTTCTCCACCTGCTGTGAAGTTACAGAACACTTTGATGGAGTCTCCGATGCAGCCCTGGTTTGGATCAATCCAGTATTCACCTGAAACAGTCATGAGACACAGACAGTGATATTAAGCACAGATTTGTATACAGGTCTTTAGATAATGCACATTAACTTTCCATTTAGAAGAAATCCTACATTGAGTTTAAAACTGTTGTTAATGCCATTATTCGTGGTTTCTTCTCTTAGTCTTTTATTGTGGATATATGATATTTTTAGGGTTTGACTGAAAAACAAGTTTTTCCAGATGTTTCATAAACATTTGATTAAAGCATTACAATAATTGTTAACTGCAGTGCTCCATAAATGGGAGTTTGTTTC
>OMLM01007635.1:0-48949 GCA_900302695.1 Helostoma temminkii | reverse complement strand
TGCTGAAATGCTGTGTAAAAAGTTCATAGTTTTTTCACCATTAATAGAAAAAGCTCCATCCTTCACTGCCTTATCTTTAGTTTATGTTAATCTGTTGCAAGAAAATCTTAACAATTCATAAAACACAGAATTATTCAGTGAAAGACAAAACACAGGCCACTAAAAGCACTGAAAATGCACTTTTGCTTGTAAACCTTAATTGCTGTGAGCTTCTGGTAACTGAACTTGACACATGAGTAAATCAACACTTATCGACTCTTTCTTTCTTTGGATTATGGCAGCTGGACTTTGTTAGAGAAATTAAATCCTTAAACCCCTTAAAAAGTAAATCAAACTGAAACTGCAAAAGCACAAGAAAGCACACTCTCGTAAATGAGTAAAACTGAGTACTACTGAGTAAAACTGTGGCATAAATGTTGTGGCTCTTGACCTGCACCATTTTTACTTTTACAACTGGAGACCAAATGCTACTGTTGATAAATTTAGTTTCACTACTTTAAGTTGTCTACATCTTACCATCTGGGAGGCCAGGCTGACTGAGGTGCAGGTCGTTACAGGTCCTGGCAGGATTGTCTTGGGTGCCCATGGGGAACTTCATGCGTTCAATGTCTTGTTTAAGGTTGTTGAGTGATCCAAAGACATCGTCCATTCCCTCCACACCCATAGCATCAATGCCATAGTCTGACACTGGCTCATCTCCCTGCATCTCAGCCTGACGCCTGGTCTTTCCAGAAGACTGCTGCATGGGAAGCGGCTGGATGATGTCACCAGGTGGACCCTGAAGCACAGAGGTTAAAGGTCAAAAGTAGATTATTTCCACCAAGTGTTGTGCACAGTCTTACAGTAGTTAAACCCCAACTGAGAGTCTTATGTAAAATCTACTATGATTCTTCAATGCCAACAAACAGGTAACTTACAGGGGGTCCAGGTGGTCCAATCAGTCCAGAGTCTCCCTTCTGACCAGCTGACCCCTGACACAAAACAAGACATTATGGACTTAATTAGCAAGGAAGAACCTATTCTTTTAAATACATGTTGTCAAATGAAATTAATGAATTCAAAACATGCAAAAGGATGAAAACATAACTTACAGTTGATCCCTTGGACCCTTTCTGTCCTTGAGCTCCCTGTTGTGAAAGTGGTATTATTAGATCAGCAACAGCCATGATGTAACAGGATGCAAACATACAAGACTGACTGATAAGAAGTGGAACTTACAGGAAGACCAGGAGGACCAGGAGGGCCAAGAGGACCTCGTTGACCACCAAGACCCTTAAAATGGAAAATAGATGACAATAATTAAGATGCAGTAATTAGAGGATTTGTTAATATATTATTTGGTATGTAAGTATTATTTAACATTTACATTACATCAAAATATATGCTTTACATGAGGCACTTAAAGACAACTCCTTCTCATAGTTAAGATTGAAAATAGCTCAGAATCATTCATTTGGACTCCAGAGGTTTGCAAAGCAATAATAATATTCTCTAGTTATAATTCAGTGATTCATATTAAATGTCAATAACAGTTTTCCATGACTATTTATGTTTTAGCCTTGGCTGTCTGGTGGGAATCTGACCTTCTCCAAGAAAATGACACTTTACCCATACATTTATGCAGCTCTGTCACTTTATGAGATTCACATTTCTTTGAAGACAACTGGGAGCCATGCAGTATTTAAATTTCATAGTCTTTCTGGAAGAGAGATTGACTTACACCATCTCCCTTGCCACCTGCACTACCCTGAGGTCCAGGCAGACCTCTGTCGCCTTTCTCCCCAGGCTCACCCGGAGGACCAATCAGACCGATTAGACCTGGATGACCCTGGAATAGCAAAGAAGGAAATTAAGAACATAAAATTAGACAAAAAATAAATACATAAAAAACGTTAAAGTTCAAGTATTCGTACTGACTATACACTTGTCTAAAGCTAATTTTTATTACTACTAAAAGGTGATTTCTCTTTATTCATCATCAGCGAAAAATAAAGGCTATTTTTCAAAGTGAAACATATGCTAATTCACCTGCAAGGTTATATACAGCGCCTTGCCAAATGACCTCACCACTGTCTTATTTCTGGCTATAAATAATTAGTGTGTTTATATTGCTCATCATATTTTACAATGGTGGTCTGTCACAGCGCCTGCTGCTAAGCAGAGTTATGACCATCTGCTACTGACTACTGCATGCTGGCATTTAACCAATGACCACTACAAATATGATATTATTGGACTTATACATATTCATTTAGTGCATTAAAACACTGTGTGAACATTCCTCACAGAGCAGAATCCCTTTTCATCTCAATGGGAGAAAGTGAACAAAGAGACAGAGGCAGCAGGCCCAGATTGTTGCTTACTTTGGAAGCTTCAGATAAGGCACAGAAGGCAGATATGAGAAATACACAATAAAGCAATTTGAGATTAGCATCTTAATAATGTCTTGCCTTCTCTCCCTTGAATCCAGAATCACCTTTCATACCAGGAAGTCCAGGGGGGCCCTACGGTGAAAAAAAATCTGTTTGTCAGGTGACAGTGAAATTCACATTATTTTACAGTGAATGCCAGCACAGAACTCTGCATCTGTATCTCTCCTGCAAAGTTAATGCTAAAAAGAATATAACCTACAGACTTTTTTTGACAATTATAATAAATGTTTTTTATAGGAAGGTAGTAAGAAATAACATACAAGAGGTCCAGGAGGGCCGTCTTGACCAGAAGCCCCAGGGAGTCCTTGTTCACCCTGAAAATAACAACAAATAAATATGGCTTTCGTATCTAAATTGTATTTTTAACAATAACAAACAAATATGTAATCTGCTCAATCAATTCGAAACAGCATAAAAATCACCAAAATGTACGTACAACAGGGCCAGGGATGCCACGCAAACCCTCAGCACCAGGCTTTCCAGGGGGACCCTGAGGTCCCACAGGTCCAGTTTTCCCAACAGGTCCTTCAGCTCCAGCTTCTCCCTGTGAAAATAGGACATTAGCATCATAACACAATTGCTGTCTTTTCACTGTCTTTTTACCTACGTTCATTGTTTCTTAGCAAAAAACATTGTGTGTATCCTTGAAGAGTAACACTGATTGCTCCATAGTGCAACAAGTGTGCAGGGTTGTATGTTCTAATTTCATCCTAATTGAAAAATATAACAATATTGTATCTGAAAGTCATATTGTTCATATTCTGCAATGTCTTCCTTCCACAAAACCTCAGATTGGAAGAATTTGAGGATCTGTAACATCCAAACACTTCAAAAGTTACCAAATCTCTTCTATTGTCTCTGAGGAATAACAGCAAGTTTTTATGTATTGAAGTTCCAGAGATGTCATATCGACTAGGATGATAGGAGGAAAGGATTAAATTGTTCTGACAACCAATTAGGCCTGGATTTGACACTCTAGGATCACCGCACAGGCTTTGTCTTGTCTCCATCAAATCAACTCTAATCCTCTACCTCAGTGTGGACAGACTGGGCACTTTGTATGTGTAGAATAAAGGAAAAACAAAAGATGGAGACTGACAAAGAACAAAAGCAACAAGTCTGAAATGTGTGTCTGAGATTTTGTTTTCTATCTTTGCATTTCTTTGGACCATCTGACCGGGAGACAAACAATTTCTTTAAGGCTTATAAAGATTGCTCCTATCTGATGTTCTTCCACTGTGCAATTACCAGCACCTAATGCATTTTAACAGAGCAATCAAATCTGTTGATAGCGTCTGGAAACCCTATTGTTTCTTTGTGGACATTGATCGGCAGTTTGTACAGATCTGCAGGAACATGTCAAATGTATTGTGTTGCCTTGTGATATTTAAAATGTAAACATTTATAGTTATTAATTAATTATAGGTCTTTATTTTCCTAAAAAAAAGATTAGTAGAATGTTTCTTGAAAACACCTATGCATTGTGGGAATGTCCTTGAAAGATAAGCTCAATTTGACTCATTAATGATGGTTATACTCCATATAATTTATTGTAAACAGTGTTTTTGCCTGTTTAGCTGACGTTTAGTGTGTTTGCAGCTTACCTTTGATCCTTTTTCTCCTTGTCTGCCCTCCTGACCTGCTTGTCCAACTGGTCCCTGACAGGAGCAATAATAAATAATAATAATTGAAAATCTGTACAAAAATACTTAGAATACACAAGTATGATTGTAATTAAAAATATATAATTTACTATTCTACCTCCCTCCATGTCAAAACCTTTTACCGACTTCAAGTCGGTAATTATTCTCTAAAAGGGAAATTATCCAACATTTGCTGGAAAGCAGTGGTATCATGTACATACTAATTGTTAAGCTGAACATGCTGTGACCTTGAATCTTTTTAGTAAGAGGGTTATGCAGGGCCAGGGAACATCAGTGCGAGCAAATTGTCCTACATTCCAAACATACTGAGCTAAAAGCACATCAACATTTTTGCTAAACAGCCTCTGGTCAAAACCTTGTAAGTGGACTGTCATTTGCTATTAGAAACCATAATCAAATAGACCAAACAAAAGCCACTGGTCTTCAATGTAGGTTATGAGCCCTGGCAACTGTGTATGTGCATTAGAGACTGTGTGTTGAATGCGTGTGTACGCAGGCATGCATGTGTGAGACAGTGTGTGCTAATGCAGAAGCCACATGCATCAATGAGCACTAAACCTGAATCAATTTTGAAGTGATATTGGGAGAGACTAACCCAGAATTACCTTGCTGAAGGGAGGGAAATCATATAAGTCCATTAATATGGACACTGAACTGGGGTCTAATTTGTTTTGTAGTCTGTGACACCCTGATTCTACCTCTGGGAATGCAAATTCTCAGGCAACCAGGTGTTTACCTTACCACCGTTTTTAAAATGTATGAACAACTGTCTGTGACTGCATGATAATTCAAGCCACAAACCTGCACAGCAAACAAACAAGCAAACAAGAGTGCCTGTTGTTTAACTAAAAACATTTTTGGCATTCAATCAAAAATCTACCACAGAAAGGCATTTTCTAATTTATCTCAGGTAATGCTGCAGTAACTACCCAGTTATCATGTCCAACAAGCTGCACTACTGTATTTTCACAAAACACTGACTAGTCATGAAAAGTTGGAGAAATTAATGTGTTTTAGCCATAAGGGACTATTATAATGATATTTTGAAATGATGTTATGACATGTTGAGGAAAACGGCAGTGAAGAAAAAAAATGCATATATTAGCATAATCAAAATTATGATAAATTGTCCAGTAATTAAGAAAAAGTGTAATGAATGTATTATGAAACATAAAAGTAAAACATTATATCGTACTGTATATGGCATTATTAGATTATTAGCAGTAATACACCAGTGTGTAAGTAGTATTTCATTATGCCAGTGGTGGAGCCAGTTTTGTTCCCAACCTAAAGGTCGGAGTCACTCCACAGGATAAATCTGCGGTTTGTGTGGTAAATAATGAGGAAGGAGAAAAGTATCAAACAAAACAAAACAACAAATTCTGGTAGACATATGTATTTATTTTTTAAACTGTTTTTTAATCGTTGCTGTTTTGAGAAATATTGTATAATTTAACCTCAATCACTTATTTAATTACGGCATGCCACTAAAACTAAATTATGAGCGTGCTATTCTTATGAAGGGAAACAAATCAAAAGGGTTGGTAATGCCGAGTATAATCTTTATCAAGTAATGTATTTCCTTTTAAAGGCTATAATATTTATTTGTGTACAGAAAAGCAAGAAGTAACCGCAGCTTCCAAAGGAAGGAAATGTAGTGCAGTAAAAAGTACAGTATTTCCCTGAAAATCAGTGTCTGTCATCTCTAAATGTCAGGACATAGATGAGGTATACTGTACATGATACAGAGCTGACAGCAGAGCTGGCTGACAGTGATGCTTTGGAATATAATAAAGACGTTTACTGAGCATCATCTTTGCTGAGGTACACAAAATGAAATGGCATATTTTTCCATAGTCTTTCATACAGTGCATTAATGCCTCGCTTTAGTAACTCTAAAACATTATTACAGTAAGTGGAAGGCATTGCAAAAAAGCTACTGTAGTGAAATGAAGTAATCTCAGCTCAGACAGGGCATCCAGTGCCAGAGATTAAAGTGACAAATTCTTTTTCTGACATTAGCAACAGCAGCTGTCTTACTGCTTTCGCATTACTGACAGTCAAACTCACAATATGTTGGTTATATCTCACAAGATGATCTCTATGTGCAATTACTGGTCATTCTAGACACTCTATATACCTAATGGGTATCATTTCCTGTCACATTATTGAAAATATACTCCTACTATCATAAATGTATATCACCCTACAGTATGTAATAGCTTCAAGTCTGTAAGAGCAGTGCGACTCTAAAACACAAGATCCCAAGTGAAGTGCCCTTTAATGCTTCATTTTGGAAATGTACTCACCCTTTTGCCAGGAGGTCCTGGTACTCCAGCCTCACCGGATGGACCTGGAGGGCCCTAAAGTAGAACAGGTAGAATACTTAACTCCACTTCACAAAAGCTGAAGTATCCTGTTACATAATGAGCAGGCTCTGAATTTTTAAAGATGAAATCCACAGGAAAAGGTTTTAATATATGATAGGAAATGTAAAATTAAATGACTGGTTCTGTAAAATGCTACTGTTTTAATTATTCTGCATTATGGTGCTGCTCTATTTGATCCTAGTATCAACTTACAGGTTGACCGGCCTCTCCATCATCTCCTTTGTCACCTGGCAAACCATCAATACCCTAAACAAAATACAGAAATGAGCCATATTCAAATCAGTTCAAATCAATTCAGTTCTGTTCCAATTATTTTATCTCACTAAAATAAGGAAAAATCTAAAAACAATACAATAAAATCCCATGGAAAAATAATACATTTTAGGTTATAAGGATTAATGACACATAAACATGACTGATCCAGTGCATATTCACTGAATATATATAATATCCTAAAAATTATACCATAGCATTAGACTGACTGAGGGATAAATGTAGCACTTACAGCAGCACCAGGCTCACCGGGGGGACCAGGGTCTCCTGGGAAGCCAACAGGACCCTGCAGACAAATCGAGACAATGAGAAGACTGAGCATGACTCAGGTATTTGACATCATGTCAACAACAGCTCTGGCAGCAGACAGCTCCACTAAGAAACATGACACAGTGATGCTCTCGCTGACAGCTCTAATAATGCATCAGTCATGGCTGTGTGTGTGTATGTGTGAGTGGAGCTCACATACAGGGTTACCCTTGGGGCCGTCATCTCCTGGGGGTCCACGGCCACCTGGGGGTCCAGCAGCGCCTGGTGGGCCGGTTTCTCCCTTCTCACCAGTTTCTCCTCTGGGGCCCTGAGGGAATACACATCACAGAGTTGTCACCATGAGAACCACATGAGGGCCGTACATGCCACTTTGACAACAACATGCTAAATAAGGCACAAGACAACTGTGTTATCAGATCTGTCACTCCAGCTGGCGTCAAGGTATGAACCAAACTGACTCCTAGAACTCAAAGCATGGATTCAAGAGCTAAAAACTCAAAACCAAAATGAAACTTTTAGATGGTTTGCTTTTATTACACTAAACTTAGTAGTATACATAGTTCCTTAAAGTGTGGGCAGTGACTAAGAGTCCAAACATATTTACAAGGGAAGAATCATTACATGTCCAATTTGAAGCCAAAAGCTTCTCTAGTCAATGCCAGCGTGACACCTTTAAACTTGACCTCAATGTGACGCAAAACGCTGGCTCTATGTGTCACCGTTGATTCGTCAAAACAACCTGATGGTCTCACTGAGGCTGGCCCAAACCCATAACTAAGGTGAGTCCCTGCGAGTCTACACACCTGTCTACTGCTCAGCCTGGATCGAGGGCACTGTTCAACACCATGAAGCCTGCTGCAAATATTTTATTCTGATTTGCTTTTCCACCGGAAAGCGAAGAAGGTGACGGCACTTTTACAGGTAAACACAGTTTGCTGCATCAGGAAAATTGTCCAAATTGTGTGTTGATTTCCTGTAGTTGATGTCCAAGTACATTAATGTTTAAGGAGTTATGGGTAACTGAACTTCATATCATTTACCTTAACGTTGGACACATCAAATGATGAAATGTTACTGCAAAAACACTCTGTGCTCTTATGTTGCTTCTGTTGTACAAAAGAACTCGAGGGACATTCTGACTTTTGCCTCTAATAACAGGCTGGTACAGGAGGTTAGATTAATGACACCACCCACAGCGGAGGTATCCAAATGTGGCTGAGCTAATTATCTGCTGAAAAGCCCTCAGGTTGCTAGCATTTCTGCACACCAGCCTACAGTAATACTCAGAGGTACAACAGCTCCCACAGCTGAAGTGTCAAATAATAAACATAACTTAATTAGCTGCACTCACATATATTCATAGGCAGATTTTTGAAACAGTCGCAATTCCACACAGGATGAAAGACGAGCTGTTGAAATGTGTGCCATGATACCACCCATGCATTTAGTACTGTTTGCACCGAATAAATAGCCAGCTCACTGTTTTTAAAATAACAAATGCTATCACAGTTGAAATGACTGGTGCTTTGGCACAATATTGTACTTACTCCGACACCAGGCTCTCCAGGTGATCCTGGGTTGCCAGCTTCTCCAGTTTCTCCCTGTTGTAGCGTAGTGAAAATGATGAATTATCACACTTGCAGTAAATAATAACTATAAGAAACGTGGTACTAGTTGCTGGCTCAGTACTTTTATGTTCTACTTATATTTGCTTCTTCTATTTCAAACTGAAAAAAACTTTAAGAGAAACTCTGAACAGAATTCACTTTCTTTTGACTTCACTTTCTATTTTGTGACAATATATAGAGAAAGAGATGAGATAAAAAGTGCTTAACACTTATGTACACGATCATCCGAACAAACTAAGTTACTAACTTACCTTCTCACCAACACCTCCTGCTGAACCAATACCACCAGGAGGACCTTGTGCACCCTGAGGACCAATCGCAGTGACATCAGTTAGATAAATATAAAGAAAGTGAGAATCACATGAAAGAAATTATGCTTTTTGACATAATCTGGGTATTGAAATAAAACATTTTTAAAGACAATGAATCTTACACTAGCTCCGCTTGGACCTTGAGGACCTCTGGGGCCAGGAGGACCAGGTGGACCCTGTCAGCAAAAACAGAAGTTGTGTTTAATATAATAAGGTCCTTAATGCCTTAGTAAAAAGCTGAAGGATAAATGTACAGTTTGATCTTACACTATGACTAACAGTCCGACTGTTTCTTGTGAACAGTGACTCTTTCAGGCCTGAGTCAAGAATGTAATAGTCAGTTATGACTCGACATAGCATAGTCACACAGATAGGGAAGAAAAAAAATGCAAACTGATCTGTCTCTGTTGTGGTAAAGTGCCAGTGTGAAGGTTATGTCAGAAAATCAAACCTCCATACAATAACACCTGTCAACTGAAGCCATAATGGTATACTGAGAGTATTTTTTTATTATAGTCTACCTGTACCAAAAAAATGAATACATGATAGTAGAAAATAGCTGAAAGGCATGTGTCGTCGACTGACTTCAAAAGCATATGCCAAGTAGCTAGTGAAGTTGCCAAACTCAGCCACCAGCCAAAACTCTGAACAATCAGCACAATTTCTCACCTCACTGGGTTGTACGTGAAAATAATACAAATCACTGAAACAAAGAAAAGTCACAGAAAAAGACACACTCACCATTGGTCCTACATCTCCATTCTCTCCCTTCTCACCAGGAGGGCCAGGCAAACCCTGCAAAAGAAGACAAATATTATTCAAAACGATGAAAAAGGTCATGTGAGGAACCACATCCGACTAAACTGCACATTAGAAAATCCACTCATAGGAGTATAAATACATGTTCACTGCTCATTAACAAAAACTTTCAGATGTGTGTTGAATAGATGGCTTTAAGCTGCAATGTGATGGAGAATGCATTAATACAAGCAGGACCCCTGAGTGTAAACACACAATTAGTCAAAAAGGACACCTATTGTAATTAAAGGCTATGGGAGGCTTGGTTATAATCAGCCTCAGTAAATTACAGGGTGGGAGCTCCATCCATCTATGTCCACAGGAAAGTGGAAACAAAGGGGACAGCGCAGGCGGTGCATATTATCCAGTTTTGGGTTCAATCATGCTTGACTAAAACAATTTGAATACAACTTGGTGCATCTGCAACAAAAACGTAAGAGGTCTCACTTTCTATTGTCTATTTGCATAATTGCAGCTATTATTTGTTGTGTTAGTTTAACTAAAATGATGAAGCGTGCATAATCAATAGATGGGTGGAAGGAGCGGTAATGATAAGTTATAATAAAACCAAAATGACATAAATATCGATCACCGAGATCACATATAAGTAGTTTTACCCCATTGTGTTGATTTACTGTACCTGCAATGGCAGAGATGGATAATTTATAACAGATTTTTACTGGAAATTAGTCACAGTAATAAAGCATGATGCTAAAAAGAAGGAAGAATGGATGTGAAGGGCTCTTGATCAGTATTGGGCATGTTTTTAAAATATTATAACTATGGATTAGAAGAACAGAAAAAGACACCAATTGTGAATCAAATTAACAAAAGCCATATTCACACATACACACAAAAGGGAACACACTACTACTCTTTGGCACCCATATTGCAGCACTTACAATGAGGCATTGCCTTCTACTTTCCACCTGCACCTTACACTGTCATAATCAAATCTGATATTTACTTTCCTCTGCATTCACATCTTAACCTCTTAATCTGAAAAATTCATCTGCTCAGTGATGACTCCTATGTTCCTCAGCAAACACAGCCCCAAATCATGGAAATATTTCAAGCCAAAAGCATTCATTGCCCATAGTCAAAAATTATTATGGCTAGAGATAACTGCATTGAAGGGATGGGCTTGCAGTGGCTGCTGCCATCTATTGAAGTGCAGCTTAGCCAAACATAATTAAAAGAGTGGAGATGGAGTGCATTATGCCCAATTAAAAGCCAATTGCACTTAATAACAACGTTATCTGGCCCTATTGACCAGCGGCTTCACTCTAATTTCATCCTTAGTGAGTCCTTGGATAATTGACTTTCAGATATTCTAAAGTATGCTGTTTCTTTATTCATTGCCACCAAAGCAAGTTTCCTGAACGTCAGCTGATTGGCTTAAATCAGCAGATGCTCTGACCTTTTGTTCCTTTTTCACTCTGTTGCAGTTTTCAGAACAGAGCAAAGTAGAAGGACACAATAGGAACAAAAAGCTTAGTCTTAATCTTAATGTCTTTATCGAAATCGTTCAACTTCACACATCATATTTAGTGAAAGCAATGAAGAGAACAGAAACATTTTGATTTCTAAAATTAGGCTGCAGTATGTGGGCAGTAGAAGTTACAAGAAAATACAGTGTAGCAGTAAAACGAAAGTAAGAGGGAATGTGATAGTGAAAAAACCTGGCAATGACACAGCAGTACCTACCTTTATTTTGAAGGTTTGCAAACATCAGCTAGCTTTGGCATCCATAATCTATGAGTAAGGTTATAGCTGAAAAAGCCTTCTGTTACTGATGAAGAGTTTACTTTAAGAGTGAGTGAATGTTATTTTCTATTTTAAAAGTTACCTTAGTTGGCTTGTGCATGATTCTACATGAATCAACTACAACTATTAAAATAGGACCACATATTGTAGATCAATGTGTGTTGGGAGGAACACAGAACTGCTGGTCAATAATTCATAAAAGCTCTCAAATATCACACTTCACAGTCTTTCAATATCCATCGTCCATTTTTGTGCAGGCAGAATGTACTTGTTGCTGGACAGAATATTTAATGGATCACAGGTTTGATACCCAACCAAGCAAACACCCTCTAACCAAACAGTAATTTTTTGAGCCCAGATTATCCACCTGCTTCATAGTTGCTGCTTGATTTCTCTAAATAGGTTAACTGCAATCATGTGAGTATTATGATGGGCAAAATGCAGGAGGGCAGAAGGTGAAAAGCAGATTTGATGAGACGTAGACAGACCACTCTCTGCTAGGTCAGTCGATATTACAAGAGTAGGTAAAAACAGAAAAGCATGACACATGTTGGACATGATCGCTGTTATGAAGAGGAGCGATTTATAGACCAGGGCAGAGTTTAGCAGGTAATTGCTAGTTTGTGCCTGGTAAAACTGTAAAATTTAAAACTTGTTGGCTAAACTGTCATAAACATGTAATAATAATCACATATTTATGAGTTCAGCAGAGTTTTGTTCCCCTCAAACGCTTGGTTAAAAAACGCCAATAGCTCTAAATGGGTCGATTTGAGCAAACTTAAACTATGCAAACCACAGGCATTTTGTGAGCTTCTGACAGTGATCTTAATGCAGAAACTCACTAGCTTTCCTCCAGCTGAAGTTTTCACCACACCAACGCGGTGGCGTGACGTCATGTGCAAATCAGTATACTCTAGGAAATGGGTACCGTATATGTATTGTGATATGTCTCTTATGGAACATGTTTGCAAACAATTTGGGAATTTGTACTATAAACTAGATAAAGTAACTGATCAAATACCACAGCAGCTGGTCTCTTATTTGGGCCTTGGAGCTCTGCAGGGGAGCGGTTTACTGCATGATAATGATGCAGTCTGAGTGGAAAAACCAACAGCAGTCTCAGCTCCACCATTAACACTATGGCAAAATGCCAGATGCAAAATGTTAGCAGAAGTGATGGATTTTTAGCACTGTCTATGCTAAGAAAAGTCCTTGAGGGAGGAAAGGCATTATTTGCCCAGGAGCAATAAAAAAAGTGTTATTAGGAGCTGAGGCTGCATTAATAAATTATGCTCTGTTTTGATGCAATGTAAATGATGTAAGGCGAGATGAAATGTTGTCGGTTTAAGGGGTGTGGAGGAATCATTCTGCTGTGCCTGGCTTTGACAAAGGAAAGGCAATATGCATATCTAGGTTATATTCAGTGTGATCTAGTTGTTGTGTGGATGTGTGTGTGTCTAAAATATGCAGACTTAGAGTTACCTGCAGTCCAATGGGTCCTGGTAGACCTGGGAATCCTCTGGGTCCTTCGTCTCCTTTTTGGCCAAACATACCCTGCTGTCCTCTCGGTCCAGACTCACCATCACTACCCTGTGGATAGTCACACAATCCAAACATCATTATTCTGATCCCCATTAGCCAGAGTGTCAGCAAATTCAAGTCTACAAACACTTGTATCTGTGTGGTTTTTCCTCTTATGGGAGTTCTTTGTCCTCTTAATCCTCTTCAAGGTTATGGAGTACATCCAAACTCACATGGTAGAGTGTGGGTCGATGCTCATATTCAGACACAGATTAGGATGGACAGTTACTTTAATGCCTTTTCTGAAGGTCATTTTATGGCACTTTCATTCATCGATTCTCCATACACACATTTGCCTAACCCAGCTGCAGCTTTTTTTAAGCATGCACTCTGGACAGGTCAGACAGACAACAGTTTACAGTGTGTCACAGTCAACATATAACCAGACATTTAATCTTGTTCAGATTTTAGGGCATTTTAAGTTTAGTAATGCAGAAAATGTATGAAATACTTTTAATTAAAACCAAGAAAGAGCAAACAGTCTAAACCACTGACTTGCTGTGCTGCTGAACTGCATGGGGAATCCCACCAAAGCTCCCCATTAGGGGCCACAGTACAGAAGAGTAACAGGGCTTTGGTAAACAGTGTATGTGAAAGATGCTGACTTTGTCTGTGAAGTCAGAGGTGCACGCGCCTACAGAGGACAGAAAGGGGATACTATGGGGAAAGAGCGAACTGCTGACAAACTGGGAGTTTCCAGTTCAAACGCATGTCAGCACTTGAAAGTGCTCAAGGAGCTCTTGCTGAGCCCTGGGACATGTAGACAGCCGGAGGCGCAGATACTGAATGCAGAACAGTCTAAAAGGAAACGTTAGGTGATTACAGGTATCACGAGTACAGCTTTGAACTGAAGTGTCAGAGACAAGGTGGAGTAAAGTTTAGAGAGGCTTTAAGCACAGAAAAGCCACAGTCTTCCTGTCCCTACAGCTCCTCAGGGAGATTTGAATCAGAAATGTGTCTGATTGTAGAGTCCTATTTGCTGTATTGCTTTAAAATCCTCATGAACATCAAATATGTGAACCAGAATTATAAAAATTAATCTCTGTGGTAAAAAAGTTGGAGTCATTTTATTATTTTTCATATTCTGAGTTGTAACTTCACAATTGTGATCATGGGCGTCCATATTAAACAAATGCAAAGCTCAAAAATGTGAGGTGAACGTACAGTATGTAAAAGGCATCATTCAAAAACTAAATCTGGTGTTTCAGTCTGTTCTGTTGTGAGACTTTCCAGTGGCCTTCCAGAGGCTCCCAGAGACTTTCTCTGGCCTTTCCCAAAATATTCCAAAAGAACTATGTATCAGTGCATAAATGCAGCTTAGTTTTGGGTCTGCACACCCACAAGTGCACAGTCACACCAATCCCCTCAGGTTAGATGGAGGTGTTTCCACCACTACTCAGCCCAAGTGCAGGCTTCTGTCAGCTGGTAAATCAGTACAGAGTAGCAGAGTTTCCTGCACAAAGCCTACATAAAAGCCTGTTATAAGAAAAATTGCAGTTTTTGGAATTGTAAATCCAAATCCAAAACAAGCAGAATTAAAATATTAAACAATTATATTATCTAACACTTTTTTAGAATATATTGTCCTTAGTGTTTCAATGCAAAGTTTAAAGAAATCCACTGATCCAGGTTTTAGCAAATCTAATGGCTGTAATGAAGCACTTAATGATTACTGTATGGAGATCACTCTAGACATCACACTCTAGACATAACATTAAAACTAGTGCCCTCTTGCTGTACTGGCTTTTCTGTTCTGAATAAAGAGAGAAGCAGCTTGTGCATTTAATATAAGCTGAAGTTGTCATCAGAAATATGCTTTCCTATGATTTCAATAATCATAAATCAGTGTTTAATTATTGTACTTAAACTTTCCAACTATGGACATGTAATACATTAAGACTTGGTGGTAATGTCTGTATGGGATTATCTGAAATTTAGTATAGCTAATATAATCGAATGAGTTATGACTGAGAACAGCATTTTTACTGTATGCTCATTTGATTTATGTGATTTATGAGTCTTTTAGTGCATCTAACTCAGTATATTTTAAGACTATCCATAAAACAAATCTGTATTAAGTACCAATATGTTTGCCCCATATTTTGTGATATTTTAAAAATCTCTCATATGCAACATGTATGTTTTTATTAAATACTAACTAATAACACACTTGATCTGTAGAAGTTAGTTTGATTCCAGCTGTATGCACCTTAGTTACATCTTCAAGACACTGGTTTATTGAATTTTTTCTACATAGGGCAACATTTTTCCTGGATTGAAAGATACCTGTACTAGGGTCAAAACTGATAACAACATTAGGAGGTGGAGTGAAAAAAGAGGGCAAGTAATTTTGAAACTACACAGCACGAGTCAGGACTCGGTTATTAAAATATGAATACACATGAGCAGACTGACTCACCAGGATAAACAACTGTTAAATAATTTCTTATTCAGCTTGGGTGCACTACCTGCTTGCGGCAATCCGTCTCACCAGGTCTACTTTAGCTCCCACAGAGCTGTGCAGATGCTGATTTTTGTTGCTACAATGGTTGTTAAGGCCTGATAATTTACAACAAAGAACTGTTAGTTGCCCTCAGGCCATCAGCTATTGTAGACACTGGACTTTTCCTGTTGTGTTAATGAAATGGATGAGAGGAGAATGTTCTGCAGCACTAACGGCAATATTTTAGTTAGGTCTAGGTCTGGTCTGGTTCCATATGTGGTAAAACATGGACATGGACATGATTGGGTGCTATTGTGGTTTTGAGAAAATGGTAGGTCACAGGTTTAATTCAATATAAGAATCACAGAGCAATACAAAATCCAAATTTATAATTGCACTGCAGTTGATGACTGGGTGCTAAAAAAACTCTTTTCTAAAGAACAAGCTGTTTAAAGCTGTGATGACAAAACTCATTTTGGCATAACCTATTATTAATATGTAGCCTCAAATTAAATAACATTGACACTGCAATGATACAAGAAAGGGTATTTTAAACGGGGCTTGCTGCCAAAGGTTTTTGGACAGCAGAGGCAATAGTAAAAAGCAATACAGCGTGCATAATGTATGTACCGGGCTGGAACTGTGCTAAATTTCAGACTTTCCAGGGAATAAAACATTTATTTATTTATTTTTAAATCACTACTACCTGCTTCTGTGTTGTGACATATGTCTCCAGGTATGCATCATTAACAGCTAAATGTCCAGATAAGGTTTATTCCTTTTTAACCAGACATGATTCTATCACTTTGTTTTAGCCTGGAGACAAAATCTCAGCTCGCTGGCTTCTGGTCAAGTTTCCCCTTCCTTTTTATAGTTACCACCTTTGCTATGATCATTTAAATTTCATTGTCAGAGCTCTCACAGCTAATATAAGATAGAAAAAACAACACATTTTAATGACTTTTAAAATGTTCACCTAGTGTTACCAAGTGGTTTGTGGCCCTCATGCATTTCATTTTTTATATGAATATGACATCATCGTTGCATGATAACATCTTTTGAGGGAGAAGTTGGCGTCAGGTGGCCAGAGTAAGTTATACTCACAGCTGGACCAGGAGCTCCAACCACACCCTGGAGACCACCTGGGCCTGGAGGACCCTGAAAATACAAGGAACAATGAGATACACAGTCTGAAACAAGATGGAGCTGCTGTTTTTATGCTAGACAACAATGGCAGTTAATGAAAATAATCACATGCTTAAGCTGTTTATCTGCATATAGACTGTGTACTGTAACTGTAAACTAAAAATATACATAAAACATTTCAAAATCAAGTTATTTGAAGTGTCTGTGGTGACAAAAAACAAAGTAATGTGTATCCTTTGATATACTCAACTTTAGTTCAAAATTCTACTTCTAAGATTAGTATTTTACTCAGCTAGAATGGATTACCCTTGAAAACAAAAGTAAAAAAGAAAGAAAACACAGACTCACAAGTTCACCCTTGTCTCCTTTGCTTCCCTTTTGTCCGGGTACACCAACTTCTCCCTGCAGTGCAATACAAACAGCAAAGTTCACATCTCTTCCCTTCATCTTAAAAAGCTCTTGCCTCACATGTTTATTCAAAGTCCAATATCTTAAAGTGTCACCTCTACAACTAAGCAGTAAATATTTCTCAAGAGATTCTAATTTGATTGGCCCACAAAGATCTTGGGCAAGTGTTTGCAATTAATTGATTGGCTCCCTGTCTAACCCCGTTGGCACTATGATTGACAAAACAGTGTGATAGAAGACGTGACTGGGATTAGGTGAGGTGTGATGGTTACAAATGTAAAGATGCAGATCTCTGAGTCAGTGTATCAGCTGTAGCTGATTTGGGATTTACTGGCCTGAGGCCTGAGGGTAAATAGGCTGTGTAAGATCTTTCATACTTTGGAATATGCAGCTTTTTGTCTTGAGAAATGTTTTCCAGTTGGTGCTTATTTTGTTCTACTGTATCACTGATAATATTTAATGTCATAGCAAACCTAAGGCTGCAAATAACAACTGAAAAAGATAATAGTTGAATTGTGTGGTCAATTTGTTAAATATTATATGTCCTGTATTTTAAGATACTACAATATTTACAGTTGAAACAACAAATACATTAAACAGCTATGGCAAGTAAGTCATATGGCGTATAATTGTATACAATGACTTCTCCATCTGTTTTACCATAACATAACAACAGTGCTTTTATTTTGAAATATACGTGATTCTAGGTGGCCAGGTGGATATTAAAATTAAATATTCCTAGTATTTTGGCATATACAACTTTACCTTGTCACCATCCTCTCCGGGGGGACCCTGAGGACCAGCCGGACCAGGAAGACCAACAGGGCCTTGAATGCCATCACGACCAGCAGGGCCCATGGGACCTTTCTCTCCCTAAGCACAACATTGACAACAACTATTAGGGAGTGTTGCAATACCAGCAGGAATGCTGGTAATTTCCACAGATTTTACTGTGTATGCAGTGTTGTGAAGCTCAAGTGTTTCACTGTGTGAGAGTTAGACAGAAATACTTACCGGGCCTCCCTTTTCTCCAGCAGGGCCAGGTGGGCCTTGGGGACCATTGCGTCCTGTCAGACCAATGGGACCTCCAGGGCCAGCAGCACCTCTCTCTCCAGGAGAACCCTGTCACCAAAGACCAAAGACCCATCAGTCATTGCCGCATTATGCTGTAGCTAAGAAGGAAAGTCAATTTCCTGCAGTGAAGTTACAGAGAAGATGAAAGCCACAGGAAGTCTGCTTGGTCTAACTCGAAGCACGAAAAATCTGACTTTGTGAGAAAGACAGCATTAATTAAGACTTCAGCAGCTATGTAAGCCTCATTGTTTTGTTTTTCAATTTTCGAGGGAACAATAACAAGATTTAAAATAAAATTAAACTATTCACTTAGGTTGTGAATAAACATGATTCTTTTTATTTGATTATTTATTCTATTTGACTGCTGCAAGAAGCTGTGACATCAATAGTAATGTAACCTGCCATACCAGAAATATAATTATAAACTGAAAGCAATAATAAGGACATTGACCCTGGTGTCAGGATTAACCTCACTAGGGTGAGAGCTGTGCTGATTATCAAACTCTTATCTAACTAATAGGATTCAGATGCCGAGTCCTTATGGAAGGTCTTGCCATTCTTTCACACATCAGTGTGTGTTATTACCCTTCTCTTAACCACACCTGGGTTAGTCCTCACTGCTGTGTAGGCGGATCAAATCACACAAACCTACATCAACAGGTCATTAAGGCATCTCCCTACTGACCTTAGGGAAGATCTCAGTCTGCTTTCAAATAAAACACATGCTTGTGTACGGGCAAAATTCTGACACACTCGCCTACCCCGACACACACAACCACCCACCCACAGATTCAACTGCTGATGTGGGCTGCCACCTGGCACTCATGTGTTTTGCTCCTTTCATGACAGACACTGGCAGTGACACATACATGCACAGCTCCAAGCTGCCTCCTAGCATGCCAATATGGCTGCCAGGACGAACACACACCACAAAGACACACACGTTTCTATGACTCAGGTAGCTTCACGTTCCTTCTTTCTGCTTCCCGTCTCTGATTTTACTCATTGTTAGATGTAATTCTCATGTGATTCTTGACTAGAAATGAAAATTGCCACACAAAAACGTGCAGACACACATCAAAAGTTGGTGACTCTATGTGTCGCACGCATCCTTTCTTTTTTTTTTTCATTTTGTTATTTCTCGCTCTGTCTCTTTCAAACACACACAACTCTCTGAAAAGGCAACACATGGCACTCTCAGACTTTCCCACAGCACAACAGCAGCTCAATCTCTGGCAGGAAATCGATGGGGGAAAATATCAGATCTCTTGTGTGCGTGGGTACTGCACTATTTCACATAGTTTTTCAAACCCTACCAAAACAGTCTATCACATGTTTTCAGCCAATGGCTCACTTTCAGACCAATTTAAGAAAACTATCTCATTTTGCAGTGGAAATGGTTTCACTCATTCAGAGAACGCCCCTCTCCTCGCTTTCATCATCTTTTCATCCGTGCTCTGCATATCCGCTGTCATCTAATCTAGTGTTGCTCTGTCGCTGGTGAGCAGGGGCAATTATCGGGAGCCAGCGTTTAATGCTTGAACAGAATGTCAGACAGTTCAAAGCTGCCTGTCAGTCAGCTTTCTGTGTAGACTCACGGCTGGAGCTCCCAAGGCTTTTTATTGCATATATTGCTAACTGAGGGGCTCAGAGACAAGAAAAAAGGGTCCCACTTATTTATGTATTACCGTGCCATTCCTCCTCCTTTACAAGATCCTAAACTATTTAAGGACATGTAAGATGTGACACAGTGCAGCACATGAATGCATATATAGTATTTAAGAGAATGTCTGTTCCCGTGATTGTGTCTGAATCACTGATATAAAAGAAGCAACAGAAGTACCTATAATTATGAGAAAACACATCCTAAGTGTTAATACACAAAATTATCAAATAGCTTCTATCAAAAGCTTCTCTAAAAGTAGCGGGCATTTAAAAAAAATGGTGAAAACAGTTACTATAGCAACTAAATGGGAAGAAAAAACATCACAGACCAATCAAGTTACTGGAATGAAACTAGTTGTCGAAATAGGAAATTAGGCAATGATTAGGCCACTCTTCAAAGTGTTCTGTTAGGTTCTCCCTTTAATTTCCAATCTAAGCATATCTATAATAGATTGTAAAAACACTATGAATCAAGCAGCATATTGCTGTTATCACTCTGTGCAATGCAGATTCATAAGGCTCTTATTAAAAACAGATAAAAATGTATCTCTGTACAAATATAATGTTTATTATCTGTTGAACCACATAAAATAAAAATAAACTACCAGTATGAGAGGTGCTCCTGACTTGGGAAAACTTAAGATTGTATAATCATGGATGTGACTATTGTGTGTCCTTCGAGGCTTCACACCATAAAATATAAAACAAAAGTAGTTAAAATGTTTTTAAATCAAGTTACTAGACAAAGAAATAAAAATTGTATTTGACATTTAATGTTGCAACACATCTTAATTATTTTTTTTGCTATGATAGTACTGATTTCAATCACACTGCCCTGCACTGTACTACCCTCCACACTGCAGTTTACATGTGCTGCTGAATCATTGAAGAACAGAGCTGTGCACAGCATGTACAACTCCATTCTCCAAAAGCACAAGTCACTTTTCTCAACAATCTCTGTGGCATGAGAGATTAGGTTACCATAGCAACGGGCTACTTACGATGGGGCCAGGGGGACCCTGGGGCCCTTCTCCTCCCTTTAAACCAGCTGGACCCTGAAAGCAGAGGACAGGAGAGGGTTAGGTCTTGCTTGATGTGGGCCATTGCTCAATGCCATTCAAAGAGCAGTAATCACATCTGTCAAATGGGCCTTTAAATGTTACTGTGTGTGCGTATTTGTGCATGTGTGCTATGTGTAGGTATGTGTATGCTTGTGTCTGAGCATGTGTAAATAGAAGCTTGGAAAAAGAAAGGGATACAATAATCAGCTGTTTGTGGGTATTAAAAAGGGAGAAAATCTTTTTAGTAGTTGAAATATTTCGTCTTCTATATCAGTGATGCTGTTGATCATTAATGAACACCACACTTGATCAAATTTAAGTCCACTCCCATGCGTTGACACTCAGTTTACTTTTAAATCCTAGTTACAGTATATTCTCCTGATTTATGTAAATGAAATCAAACTGCAAATATAAGATGAGCTTTCTTTGAATTCACTCTCACAGTTGCCATGTTATTAGCTCCCAATTTACTGAGGTAGTAAGAATCAGTTCGCCCAAATAACTTACAAACACAAGCATATGTTTCACTTACTATAGTGGTACATAGTATTCCAAATAGCTTTAGTTTTGTGTGTCCAGATTTAGCAATATAAGTCTGGGGGATTCCTTTTGCTACCATACTCACACAGAGGTGAAGGGAGTTTTTATTGTGCTGCGCTAAGTCAGGAAAAAATACATTTAAAACATTTAACAGCACAGATTTTATTGAAGCTACTTTCTACTAAGGAATCTAACAAGGTAAAAAAACACTGACTTAGGCTACATTCAAATTGAGAAGTATAGGCTATTACTTGATAAATTCAGTTGCTTAATCAGTAGGAGTAAAGTATTTACAGTATATTATTAATGTCACAAGTTGAGATATAGTCCATCTATCTCTGGACCCTTGTCATCTAATCAAGATCTCGGCCCTCTGAAAGGTAATGCTTTAATGCTTGCATTGCTGAAACATACCAGGAGGCTGTGACTACTTATGGAAAACACAGCCCAGCAGAGGCAGTAAAGACTTTCATTATAACAACTAATTTACAGGCTCTGACTACTCCAGGGGGTGCAGGAGCTGCCAAGCAAGCCCTCCACCTCCTCGACTTTCACATTTTAGCTTGGCGCATTAGAAACCTGGAAGGACCTTTGTTGCCGAACACACAAAAAGTTATTTATTGGCTCATATATTGCTACTGTGCCTTTCCTCAACACTGAGAGATGGGATGAAAAGTGTGTGTGGGTATGTAAGTGTGCATCTCTCTATGTCTCTCTAGAAGCAAAAAACAAACTATTTGTGTGTGTGCTTGTCTCCACTCTCTCAGCAAACACAATGGGGTGAACTTTGATGTTCTTACTCATACAACAAGAGTACATGCTCGTGTAAGGTTGTGTCTCCATGTGACTGGATAGGAGAGAGAGAGGCAGACTGTTTGCTTGTGCAGCGGGGGTGTGTGTGTGTACTATACATGGTTGTGCTACCGTTATGAAGAGAAAGCCATCTCTCGGCACACATGGGACAAATATAATGGTGGTAATAAGTCTAGTCAGTGCTGTCTTGTGCTCTTTTAATGGTCAGCCTTGAAATGAGCTTCCTCCCAGTCCCTCAAGCTGATCCTCAGTCAGCCTCAGACAGACATCCGCTCTCACCTTGAACTTTTTCTCACCCACACACACTCCTTTGGAGAATAAAGTTGGGTTACTCAGCAGGATAAGGTGCATGTGATGCAGCCACAAAGTTGTGGGTTTGACTCTGCGTCAGAGAGCAGTGACTCATTCTACGGTTGAAAACCAGCAGGGATTTCTACAAACTACCTTTAACTAGGCAGCTTTAATTCCTTTCCAGACTACATTTGATAATAGAGACATTTAACAATGGTGTGCCAAAGCCACATCTACAATGCGCTACAACCTATTTCAACCTTCCAGCAATACACAATGATAAAACATGTCTGTATTGTCTTCTTCATTGCTCCTATGTAAGCCAGTTCTGTGCCTTTTAGACAGGTCTACTGCAAAGCCTGACATTTGTTTTAACATCAGGCTGTTTGCTTGGTAATTGGGGTTTGGAGATAAATTCAACTGGGTATGTGCACAGGATGGGGTATGACACACTTCTACATGCACATGTGATTATGTTTGCATGAGTTTATTAAGGTCTGGGTGGTTTGTGTGTTACCATGCCCCCTGGAAGCCCTCTTGTTCCTTGGAAGCCCTTCAAGCCAGCAGGCCCTGGTTTGCCACCGGGACCTTGGAGACCTGGATCACCCTACAGAAGGAGATGGAATAATATCAACTTAACTGAAAATGTCAGGTAATCATTGAACACAGAATTTCTTTAGATGAAAACAATGAAGACAGCTGAATCTATCAGTTAGAAAACAGAGAGGCTGATCTGAAATTATACCTCCCTGTGTTCGAATACATTAAAATGTGCTAATCTATATCAATCATTAAAGGAATAACAAAGACTGGAATACAGCAGCTATTGAACAAGGCAACATGTCTATTTTTTAACTGTTGTGCCACAGGACTTAAGTTTTCCCAACTAAGAACATAAACTATTATTTTTTATCAACAGATGTGCAGTTTATTATTGTACAGTGGAAATTCAAATTATAAAATCTTAAAGAGCCCAAAAAGTGTTTTAAAAATAACTTTATATTCTGATGTTAGTATATCTCAATTAACACAAACACAATGTTCTACACCATAAAAAAACAGGAGATGTTATGTTGTTTAATCTTCCAGCACAATATATTGTTATTGGGTGATGCTCTGGCTACAGCTATACATAGTTTTTCTGTTTATTATAATTATTTTTCCTCATAAATAATATTAGAATACATGTTTACATTAAATTGAAATGGGTAGTTCAAGTGCAGGGATAAAGAAAAACATTAAATAATTAAATTAACCTTCTAGGAATGAGGCCAGAAATTAATTTCCACTGAGTTTCTCTAGCGTACGAGACGGGCAAAACATAATGAGCAAAAACAATTGGCAAAACACAAGAAAAAATATATAACTGGTGCAATTTGCTTGTGTAGCATACAAAATGCATGCTCATTTACCTTTCCACCCTCTTTCCCAGCAGCTCCAGGTAGACCTTGCTCACCAGGGGGACCAGGAGAGCCAGGATGTCCTCGCTCTCCACTTGGCCCAGTCTCTCCAGTAGGTCCCTGTCAAAGATCAACAGGAACATAAAATATGTTGTACTTTTGGCTATCATAATGGGATAGAATTGTGTATTGTTATAAAGATTCAGATGTCTCATAATACTCCAAAAACAGCAAATGGAAAACAAGAAGGTAGAACTGAAGCATAGAAGTGAAGTGTGTTGTATACTACCTGTGGTCCAACCACCCCTCCAGGTCCTGGAGGTCCCGTCTTTCCTTGGAAGCCCTGAAGGTGAACAATGAAAAATTGTTGTTTTACAGGCCAGAGTTATGTACTATCTGCTTAGTGATATGCAGTATGTGAAGTGTGAATGCCATACAGAAAATCATATGAATAACAATAAAATATAGTACATAAAAGGACGACTTGCTCTCAGAATGCAAGTTTTGGACGTGTAACTGAAGACAATGTTGCATGAAAAAAATGGGTGTAAGTGTCCAGAGCTATAGCATCTAAAAGTAATGAGGCAGCAGTGAATCACATATGAACCCATGGTGATACCATCCATAACCAGTGGTGTCATAATCAGCGATTAGTGACATCACACAATAATCTCAAAATCCATGACCATCAACTGTTATGACCATGTAATACATTAGCTCAGCTGTATTGTGATGCCCATAGTCCATTTTACAGCATTCTGCTTCATTTTCACCCAGCAAACCAGCATTTTGTATGTTATCTCACTTGCTTTACTTTTTTGTATAACCTATCCTAGAGGGCAAAAGTACTGAGTGAGTGGGAGCTACTACATGCTGTTCAGGGTCAAATAGCATGAGACAACACACTTATGGACAAAGCTACCAACTCACCGTCTCTCCCCTCTGTCCAGGATGACCAGGCAGCCCATCTTTTCCTGGTGGACCCTGGAGGTGAAAAGGTAGAGGGTTATTAAAAATCAGCACATCAGGTTGTACGTGTGCATAAATGTTTGAAAAGCTCATCTGAAAAGTGTAGACTTAGATTTGTTGTGCATGGTGCTAGCTCACAGCTAGACAGCAACAACTTACATTGGGCCCTTTGGGCCCTGGGAAACCGACAGGTCCTTGTGGTCCTTGAGGTCCCTTGATTTAAAAGAAATTAAATAAAATGAAAATTAAAGGAAAAACTACAGAGAAGAGTGGATGAGAAACAAAATATTATGTTACCTGTAAACAGAGTTTAATCAGATTTTAAACCCTAAATGTATACCATTGTAGATTAAGACAATTTTAACCCTCTCATTATAAGCATCTATAACTTTCTAGAATACAAGAAAATATACAAATACAATCAAAAATAAAATACAAATATATTATTAATTATAATTTGGAATAAGTTAGCGAATGGAATCAGCGTACGGAGTACAGGGTATCTATTTATCTATGCTTTAGTGTTATTGTGACAAATAGCTTTAATTTACTTTGAGCTGAGATTCCAATACAATGCACCTGATTTTCAAAAGGCACTGATCAAAGTATATCTGATACTAACCCTCTCTCCTGGAGGGCCAGGAGGTCCATCATTTCCTGAGGTTCCCTGAAGAGAAAAGGCACAGTGAACTTTGTCAAAACCTTCAAAGTATGAAGTGTGAATGAATGTTTGAATGTTACTCCAAGGTTAAACAATTAGTGTTTTTGCACATTTATTTATTTTTTTACAATTTTCCCTTTGAATGATTGTTTTATATGTGATACACAGCAAAGTCATTGTCTGTTTCCAATAGACAGTTGAGAGTTTAATTTGAATGTTTACATTAGTCATTAAGGATATAAAGATGTTAACTGCCATTGATTGTTTATTCACATTGCAGGTGCATACTTTTTTACAATACACTGCATCCTAGACAATGAAAATAAGCATTAAGGCAACTTTTAGAACCAGAAATTATGCATTTAGTCATTTCTACTCTAAGAATTCACCTGTTTACTATTACTCATTGTTATTGTAATTTCTTTTTTTAGTCCTTCTGAAGTGGCCACTGGTGTGTATGGTGTGGAACTATCTGTATATACTGCAATGCTGTGTTTATCCAAATTAATAAAAATAGGCATTTTTATATAACACCTATAGCACATTAGTAAAAAATAAAAAAGAAAAGATCCAAAACTAGTTCCTTGAAGCATACCACACTTTATGGTTCTTACTTCAAGTATGTTATTGTCTATGTTATTTTTGACCAATGCAACTGCAATTTTACTTGTTCAGAATATATGATCAAAAAACTTTCTAGGTTTGCGTTGAGACATTCATTATGATTGGCTCCACTGTTAAATACTGTATTCTACACGTCTACAATAGCTCTTCTTCTCACCTTTGCACCTGGTTTTCCTGTTGGTCCTCTCGCACCACGTCCACCACGAGGACCCTAGATACACAGTACACAAAGCAAAACAGTAATAGGATACATTAGTGCTACTTCCAGTGGTTAAATGTGACAAAAACCAAAACAAAAAGAAAAAGTAACTGTATAAAGGTTAGGTAATTAATGTCTAGTGCTTCCTCTGTCCAATACCGAACCAGCACATAGCTCCTTCCAAAGACAAGACAAGAAATCCTATACAAAACTACACAAGAGATGATATTTTCATTTGAACAAAATAAATTATGTGGACAGCTTGCACTGCGTCAGCAGATAGTTGGATTGCCTACCGTTGGGCCACGTTGCCCTCTAGGCCCAGGTTTGCCAGCAATTCCCTGAAAAGGAAACAAAAGTTTTGAGACAAAATGCACAAAATGTTTCCTGTGCCATCAGCCAATGCGACTACTTCTTCATCTTTTAACATAAAGCTATTCTACAAGTTACAATGATTTTCAAACAGCAGACAGACACAAATGCTGGGGGGTTTGAGTCAGATACAAAATAGAACCATGAGAGCACATTTGGACAAAAATAAAAAATTAAATTGCTGAGGTAAGTGGTTGCCCACAGACACTTGACAGCTTGAACTACCCGTCAGTTTTAGCATGCTGGGCCAGGAGTGTCTGCCCCTCAATGTCCGTCTCAGAGCAGAGACGCGCTTGTCTTGTCAATAATAAGCCTCCCCACCACTCAACAACCCTCACTCTCATCCCCTCATCCATAATCCACAACTGGACCCATTCTACCGTTACATTCCCACAGCTGAATACAGTTGTCAGTCCTACCTGAAGAGTCCTGATTGTTGTACTGCAGACTCTCTCACTATTTTGTGTATTTTGTCTGGGGTTGTTTTTCACAGTTTAATTTCAAAGGAAATCTTAATGCTACAACATACAGAATTTATTTTAGACAGTATTTTGCAAGCTTTATATAAAACTCCCTCGCTGTGTCAAGATAACAAAATACTTATATGAAGAAATATGTTTTCCCAGTTTGGTGTGATAGAACTTGACTGGCCTGCATAAAGCCTTGACTTCAGCTCCATTCAACACATTTGGGAAGAATTGGAAAAACAGGCCTTTATGCTTTATATAAATACCACACTGCTCTGATATTGTTGTGGCTCAATGCAACCAAGTTCCATCATGTAGAAATTCTTCCTAAAAGAGTGGGGGTTGTTATAGCAGTATAATAGTAAAATGTTCAACATTGTACTATATAGTGCTAGTTCAGTTCCTGCACAAAACATTTATCTCTAGGTGAAAAAGGACTCGGGTGAGGTTGCTGTCTTATTTACATGTACAAAACACTAGCTGAGTCAGATTCAGTCGCTGTCAGTCAGATGCATTCTCAATGTGAGAATCATGATAAGACGTGATAGAATTGCACTAGTTAAAACCTGTGTCCTTATTTTAATTTCTGCTTCTCGTTTATTTCATTTAGTCCATTTTCACCTATGCCTGCACCCGACCCAGTGCATGACTTTGTGTTACACTGTATTTTAGTATTTGACACTACTGTATGTACACTCATTTCCTTTTGCTAAGTAGGGACGTCATCAATGACTGAGTGTAAATGTCTTTAATAGGACAGAAAATAATGAATTTTGTGTCTTACCCTTCCTCCCTTCTCGCCATTAGCTCCAGGAAATCCAGGGAAGCCATTGGAGCCCTGTAAGAATCAAGAGTGCCAGACATAGGAAATACATGACAAATTGGACAGTATAAGATGAGAGATATCTACCATCCTGTCTGCCCAGTAATAATATTACAAAGGTGGACCTAACAGAACTGAGTTTACACTTTACTGAACAAGGCTAATTAACAGAGAAACTGTGAAGACTTAAAATAAGCGCTGCCACAATACCCGGCAGTTCGTTATCATTTTATAATCTGTGATGTGTATGTTCCTACAGATAAATGATAAAAACACCTTCTTTAAGGCTTCAAATGAGCCCAAAGGGAAAGTCTCCTCCTTGTTACTTTCTGTCACACAGACAGGCAAATGTGCTTTTAGGTTGTTAGCACAGTTAGGAGGCAAAATAGGAAGATAAAAAAGGCAGTGGGAGCAAATAAAGACAAAGGAAGGGGAAAGGGCAAATCCCCTTTGATACCAATCAGCAATTTAGCTATTGGGCTTTTGTGGGCTGTGCCCTCTGATAGTGTTTATGGTGCCAGTCAAACAAATACTGGGATGGAAATCATTGCTGGATGAAGAAACTAAGTACCTTACCAATACAGGTTACATCATGAAGCATTAGATAGGATAAAGGCATAACTATTGTATTGCACTGTATTGTATTGAACCTATTTCAATTAAACATTTCTTTCTGTTTCTTCTGCTGGTCATGTGAATGTCTGGGTGTTTTGGTTTCAAAACATTCTCCATTCACAAGCATTTTTCCACGATATAATTCTGTGCGGTATGAGCAAGGGCACCACAACAGGGTGGTGTGGGCGAAATTGACAGAAAGATATTGCAAGGTAAACAGCCCAACACTATGGAGACAGCAAGAAAGGAGAAATCTATGCTGCTTAATTTGTTTTTCACAGAGGTGCAGTTATGGTAAACCGAAAGGAGATCTGCTACTGGACAAGCCTGAGTTGTGCCACAGAGATAAGACAGTCCATTGAAGCTATTGCAAATGGCATCCAGAATTAACAGTGTGGGAAAGCTGTTAATAGAGAGAGATGGGGCAAAGCAGCCAAACACAAAGCCAATGGAGGGATTCGTGCACAAGCTGATGGAGGGGGATAAAGGCTGCAAACGAGCCAGGACTTTGACCCTGAACCTACTCTTGAGGACAACATGACATTTTATAATACTGATGATACTTTGCATCAGAAAGAGAAGCTTTTTTGTTTTTATCTTAGAGAGTAAACAATACTTGATCTCTTAAACTTTATGAATCCAGTCACAAAATCTAAATCTAATTTAAATGTCCTGTCAAATGCAAAGTATCTTTGAGAGTATAGAGAATTTGGCCTCTAAAAAGCATCCTCATTATAAGACATCTTCATACTTTGTCTTAACAGAGTGCATGTCACGGTTGTTTTAAATACCCTTTTCTCTAGATGAAAAGTCTTCAAATACAGGCTATATAGAGAGGTTTTTGAAGTCTGTAAAACTCAAAAAGAAGCTTTGACCCCAGAATCTCATGGGAATCTAAACCTATTTATGAATAAAACAAAGGAGTTTGCCATTATTGCATGATTTTACAACATACTTATGATATTTGTGAAACATATCCAATAATTAACACAAATGTAATGTAAAGTTTTATAACGAATGTTTTGAAATCAGGAAATCTTATTTTTCCAATGTCTCTTTCCATTTGCTTTGGCATCTTATTATTTTCTTGCAACACTCAGCTCAGAGCCTGCTGACATTAACAGAGAGAGCAGGACACTTGCCTATCTGGATCTTGTGAGAGTCAGTGTATCTGACCTATCATATCAGTGCCAAACTGTCAGTGCTGACAACAGCAGTGAGGAACCAGCTGCAGCAGCAGCAGCACATCTTGATAATGGAACTGTGGCACCATGGTCAGCTCTACACTGCAAAGAATGTCAGACTCTTAGATAATGCCTGGAAGGGTTTAAGGAGGAAGGACAGCTGATGACTCTAGCAGGTGACCATGCCACTTATGCCTCCTGTAAGGGTTGTGGCAAGGGTACAGTAAGTGTCCGCTTATGTTTATGTGAGTAAGGGTTAGTCAGCAAATCAGTGGGATTTAGAAAAGCCTGTGAAAGCAACTTTAGATATGAGTGGATGTTGATCAGCCAGACCCTATAAAGGATACAAGGTTAAAAGTCACTATGGCTACACAGTAAACACACATGTAATGCACATACAGATTACATGCGTGGGCAGATAAGAGAAAGCCCAGAAGTGCACACACACATTCATTGACAGGCGGTGTAGTGAGCAGAAACAGAAATTGCCCTTCAACTGCTCACATTAATATGTTGGCAAACATCTTTGCTGAACTGCCCTTGACCAAAAGAGTGAAAACATGTGTACAGCTGGCCTCGATCTCTGACCTTCCATTCCATTAGGGGCATGAACGAAAAGGATTTTTCCACATTTATCAGATGAGTATATTATTATTCGTATCACATACCTTGGGGCCTTGTCTTCCAGGGTACCCAGGCAAACCAGGAACTCCAAGTTTTCCCTAAAAAGGAGCAAAGAAAAACAAAACAGATGTTCAGTTTTCATCGTGTCACCAGAGACATTGTTGGAGACTACAGTAAAGGTCACAGCAGAACTGTAAAAAGCAATGAACTTAAACCAATAAAGTTTTACGCCTGGTTTAGGGATTTTTTTAACTAAGTTTCTGGAGGTGACATCATCCATGCAGAGGCTTTACTGCCTTTCACCCAAATGGGAATTCACTTTGGTCCATTTTAAATGATGTATGTTCATTAAGAATCACACAGAATCTGATGTAACTACACAGTGAGCTTTTAAACTAAGGTTAAGACATACAGCACATACATTTTTCTTCCTATTACGAAAAATGAAAATCCAATACTTTTAATTCTAATGCTGCTTCTACTTCTATTGTACTATTCCACAAATTCTAAGAGACTCAAGTTAAAGATGTCAGTTGCTTATATCACAGTTACTCCTGTCTGAGTTCATTGCTGTAATTTTATAGCGTAATTCTGGCCACAAAAAGTGTATCTTACTCTGTAAGACACATATGACATAAGAGTACTGTTACCCTTTCATTTGAACTCTGCAAATGTTCTTTCAAGCTTTAATACAAATGGTTAGAGTTTAAATAGTGCAGCACTATGAAGTAAGACACTGTGGTGAGATCAAAACTCCATGAAGAGATGTTGGTAACATAAACCAATTAAAATAGTGTTACAGAGCTAAAGGGAGGTGGAAAAATGTCCAAGCTTTAAGATAATCAAGATATCTACATTAACTAAAGTAAACAGTTGTCCTCAGACCTGTGGATTTCCATTTTACCCAATTAAATAGATTTGCTATTAAATTCCTATGGCTGTATGAAAATAGTAGTCTTGACTGGTCGGCTTGACTTTCATCTGTTTTAACATTTTATTGTCCTTCAAAGTACGAAGCATAACTCAAAGCTGAACTCCAGCAGGCCTATAAAACACATTAATCAATTAATTTAAAAAAAGGAAAAATGTTAGTTTGATAAATTAATCTTTACAGGTGTGAATTATTTACCTTCTCTCCAGCTGATCCTATGGGACCAGCTTCTCCACCGGGTCCTGATTTGCCCTTGGGGCCCTCGGGACCATCCTCTCCTCTGGGTCCTAGTACGCCAACTTCGCCCTGGATACAAAGAAAAGCGTGACAGTTGTAATTCTTTTTCTAGCTTTTCTTTTTGCATTTATTTATTCAAGCCTGAATTTTGGAGATGGTTATTCACCTTATCACCCTTGATCCCCATGTCTCCCTTGAAGCCAGGAAATCCATCTTCTCCCTGAAAATGAAAGAGCTTAAAGTATTATTGAGTCCCATTCAGTGTCACAGAGACAAGACTTATACAATTTATCATATTTAACATACATTTAATGACAGACTGATTAAGTGACAAAAGAGTGGTGAAAATAATAACAGTCTGGAAAAGTTTGCCATAACATTTTTACACTAATGTTGGTAAAAAACAAACTGGCATCCATGAACAGATTAATACTGACATCTAGTGGTCACCTAAATTAAGAATTAACGTTCACTGAACAGTCTCAGTCTCTCTCATTATGATTTTACTGACATCTGGTGGTGTCAAAATGATAATACATACATACAATATTTTTTTCATTATTGTTTAAGAAAATATATGCCACATACATATGCCACATATGTTCTTGTTCTAGTTTTCTGACATACTTTGATACATGAAAGCATTTAGAAAATAAATCACAATACAATACAATGTGTCCCACAAGACTTTAGGCAATATAGAAGTAGCACAGTGAAAGAGACGTAGTCAGTGTTTTTAGGTAATCTCTGAAGATGTGAGATTTCCAAACAGTTGAGTGGAAAAAAGACACAGTGGCACTAAGGTAAGAAATGTTCAACCATAGCTGTTAAATCCCAAGTCTATGCACCAGATCCAGCCTGAAACCACCTCCCCTAACTTAATTAGACATGCCCCAAACTTATAAAACTCCTGTATATTAATGTAATAACTCTAATAAATGATTAAATGTCTGTATTATATTATGTTAGATCCCTATGTTAGTGAAGCAGATGACTAAATGCCAACAGTCAGAACCTGACTGACTTTGTTCATTCATTTTGTGTATATTTCTGAATTCTTTTAATACTAATTTGGATATTTCAGTATCAAAAAAATCATCCATCTGTCCTTTTAGACTTGCCTGCCTTTAATAAACGGTTGGAACGGCTGTGTGCACTCTACATGAGATGTTCAAAAAGTCAACAGCAATCCAAAAAAACAATGGCACCTGATTCATCTCCACTAAACTACCTAACTAACTGCCCTGAACAGCCTCATTCCAGTTTAACATTTCACACTCCATTACAGATCAGTGGCATGAGGACATAACTGCCAGCCTGATGGGTCTTTAAGAGTTTTTCCACTTGCTAGAGTCAAATGAAGCCTCATTTAAGAAGGAATTACAACTCTGATGGGTCCATTTCTAGAGGGATGACACTGGTCAAGCATGTTGAAGTAAAAGAGGGAACTGGGAAGGCATTTACCTTTTCTCCTTTGTCACCTTTAAGGCCCCTGATGCCCTCAGCACCCTAGAGAAGGAGAAGAATATAGTCAAGATGAAAATGGAAATGTATCATTGCAGTGTGGTGCTGTATAATTAACACTGTGCTTACTTTCACACCACGAGGTCCAGGGTAGCCAATGGATCCCATCGGACCCGGAAAGCCCTAAAAGTGGTCATATAATCAGTGAAGTGACTACTAGTGCAGTTTGCATTAACCTTGTAAAGCTCCCTATACTCACAGCTGCTCCTTTCTCGCCTGGAGGACCTTCCTTTCCTGGGTGACCCTGAGGCAGTCAGAGAGATAAGTTATTAAAAGGGTTTATCAGTCCAAATTACATAAAAAAAAAACTAAATATTAACGTGGGTTACTTACAGGAGGACCATCTGCACCAGCAAGGCCACCTAAACCTTGTTTACCTTGAGGTCCCTACAAAGAGCAACAATTATGTGAATAAGATAGACCCACAGAACCAGTGTTTAGCACTCGTGTGTGTATGTGTGTGCTTTTAGCTGTCAGTGCTAAGTGCTATGCAATGGAGCCAGTACAGGCCTATACAGTAGCTCAGACTCCCAGATCTGCAGAATCACTTATGAGGTTTTGACTGAAACATTATTTGGGGTAGCAGGGCTGTGGTGGGAGGACTAAAAGGGGGCAGCTGGGTTCTCTCTTTACTTACTTTTTCACCAGGAGGCCCAATTGGACCTTGAGGACCAATAAGACCCTGAAAGACAATGGAAATAGATGTGTTGTTACATCAGTAAGACATATTTGCTTTTGTTTTTTAAGTTGTACATTTGACACTTAGTCTATGTATGATGTGTGCTGAAATATCTTGTAGTGTATCCATGTTCTTTCCTCTACAAATACAATGACTGTTATTGTTGGTTGGCTATTCAGATGTGCTCAGATCTGTTCATTCAACTGTGCAAAAAAAAAAAGATCCATTATTTTCTACACTCACAAATCTTTAAGACCTCTTGAGTATTCACACCATACAGTATTACATTTTTAACGGTTAAAATAGGCAAGTTATTTTTCCTATCAGCCACTGACTTTGTTGGAAGACATCGATCTGTCTCTAGCCAGGTACAACTAAAATGAATGAGCTATTTATTCAACACCATCAGGATAGGTCCCTGAAAATACTTTCCAGGGGAATAACACCACCTTTTCCAGTTTGTGAGCGTCAGCAGGACTGAAAATCCTACCTGGCAATAGCCATTTACTCCTGGCCACAATATGGGGAGTGCTGTTTGGTATTAAAGATGACTCCATAATGGAATATTTCTTCCCTTATTTTTTTACTTCACCATCATATTAGTACAGTGTCTCATCTCAGTAGGACACAAAGGATGTTTGAGTAAAAAAAAAAAAAAAAAACATTGTTTAAAAAAAAAAAACCTTATAAAGTGTTTGCTCTACTTTGGTGTCATTTTGTGAAAGTTCTCCACTATGAATTGGGAGAGATTTGAGGAATGAAAAGTAAGAAAAATAAGGGCAGAAATCAAAAGAGAAAAATGTCTGCAAATATTTAATTCAGAAAACAGAAGTATGAGAGATGATTATCTGAGTTCATAATACTCCCTCCTGCATAATGGATATGGCAACAAGGACATGAAAAGGACAGATTTGAGGCAGGAAGGAAAAAAAGGAAGCGGCATGAAAAACAAAGAGACTGACGAAAGATTGGGAGACAGAAGAAAGACAGTAATCAGACAGTTAGAAAAAAGAAAGAGAAGAAACTTACATGTGGACCAGGCAAACCCTGTTGCCCAGGAGGCCCTGGCTCTCCTTGTGGACCCTGCACATAACAAAGAAAGAGCAGAGGATGCAATCAGTATGTCTACCTTCGACAACTTATTACAACTAAAAATGTATGTAAATGTATATTTTCTGGCATTATCCAAAGTTATGAGCAGTTCCCATTAAAAACTGTTGTAAATTTGGTGATGAAATCCAACTTTCTCTAAGTATATCCTACAGTGCTACAGAGTCATTTGGTAATGAAATAATAACCCTAACCGTAATGAAAATTAGTGTCACAAACCTGTACACAAAAAAAACAAATAAGGACCTTGTGAGGAGGTCTGCTTCAGCTGTAACTACAAACACTACATACAGTAAGAAATCTGAGTCTAATGACAATTCAAAAGTGAAAATAAATGGACTAAAATTGATTAAATAAAATATTTACAATATTTACTGACATGTTATTCACTCACAAAGACTGCCTTAAAAACATTAGCTTCTAACGCGGTTGTGTAAGCATGGCATAGTGTGGATGTTTTGGTTTTTTGGAGTATGCAAAGATCAATACCAGCGTTGGAGAAGTTAATGAGAAATACACCAAATGTCTATTGTTATGTGCCCTTTCAACAGATATTTGTTTCTTTGGCTCTGTGACTCAGAGACCCCAGACAACACGTGGGCTTGTCCAGCCATCTTGACCAATTATCTGTTACTTCATTCAAATGTCCCACAGAAACAGTCCAGGAAGCTGAATGCGTGATGGGACCATGAACAGACAGGCTTTTCTGTTTTATCCTTTATCACTGTTCTTCATTATGGCCTATTCAAGTCAGCAGACTTTGTTTAATGGGAAACGTCTGGGAAATATGATAAGATACTCCCTGCTACAATCCCCTATCTCTAATCAGCAAATTAGCTGTGACCTCCTGTCATTATGTTACGAGGTGGTTAAAGTTCACTGACGTGAAGGAAACTTTCTCTCTGATGATGTGATTTTATACTTTTCTTGTATAAATATAAACAGCTCTCACCATGTTTCCTTTGGGACCAGATTGCCCATCAAGTCCAGCAAGACCCTACAGAGATCGAAATTTGGCAATTGAAAGTCACTGCCTCATGAAACTATAACACAAATAATACATTGCATGACATCTAGATGATACAGGAAGTACTTACAGGCTGTCCTGGAGGACCCGCAGACCCTCTGGGGCCAAGCAAACCTCTAGGGCCCTGTAAATCAAGACAATTCAAAGAAAATTATGTAATATGCATCAAGCCTTTTAATATGAAAACAGCCAGCCCAACAAATAATGCATGGTATCACATAATATACAGTACTTTTGATGCACATAGTCATTGATTTGACAATATAAAATACTGACCTCATGTGGTCACATATGGACACTGCAGTTGCAATTGAGGCAAAACCCTAAGTCATGCACATATCAATGCACTTAGTGCACCATTTTATCTTCTGACACAGTGTGATGAAATGCTGCGTAACTATTTCTTTAAAAGGCAGCTGTTGTTTTGGTTATGACAGAGAGCAAACCATTTCTCATAGAACTGGACTGGACCACTTGAACTGACGAGGCAGAATACGGTGGTTTCTCATGGGTAGTGACAGAAAAGAAAATTTCCCAGTTCTACTTTCTGATCTATTATTCAGAGTGATTTGGCCTTGGCAAGGTTACAATTACTCGTCCTTGTAGGCAGGAATGTTATAGTTGCACTTGGAGGGCGTGGCTGTGTGCTTAAATATTTGTCAAAATGAACATAGGGGAAAGAATGAGGGGATAAGGCCAATGTTTGAAAAAGAAATTAGCAAAATTATATAATCTTTCCATCATATCTGTATCTTGATATTATAAGCTACAGTTTAACAATTCTGACTCAATGTTATTAGATAACATATACAATACTTACACTCTCTCCAGCTACACCTCTCTGTCCAACTTGGCCATCTTCACCCTTTGAAAAATAGTGTTTTTTTAAGGAATGTATTGTCATTTTGAAGACTAATGAGAAGATTGTTAATATGCTGGCTGCTATACTACTTACTCTTGGCCCATCCTCTCCTGGAGGTCCTGGAGGACCTGTGGGACCGTGTTCTCCCTAGAGAGAAAAGATCACAGGAAAAGGAATATTAACAGAGAGGAGTGGCAGGGTCACAGAAGAGTCTACAGCTTGTAGACAGTCTATATCCTTGGTTCCTGCAACTTGCACAGACAAAAATCTCCTCATTCTTGCTTTTGGAAAAAAAAGAACATGCTATTAGTCAAAAATGAAAAAGAGTGCAACAAATATGGAAAACAAACTGTCTTTAATCTACAGAAAGCGTGGTCACCACAACTGGCATGGACCTACACACTTGGCACTATTTATAGTGCTCTATAAGCACTGCCCTACGTCTGGTGGCCCTGTAATTACTCAGCATAGGATAAGGCATGAAAGTCTGTCTAGAAATACCCCTCTGTGATCACTGTACTCACTTTCAGCTGTCTACCCAGGCCCAAATTTCACAAACACCACAATCCTCACTCCTTCCATGCCTCCAGGCCTGGTTAAAGGCGGCCCAAGTGGTTCTTGAGTCTGTCCTGCCTCATAACTGGGTCTAAAATCCTAATGAGTTCCACTGGTTCAGAATTCATATCTGTTAACAATGGAGTACAATGTCATGGGTGGGAAGTTAGCCCCGATTACCCGTGATGCTGCTGTAAGAACAAGGTAAAGGGCACCAAAGAGTAAGGATTTGTTAGTAGAAAGATCTTTTGACCTTTTTTATTCAGTCAATCCAAAATGATTTCTTATCATACTTACTCTGTGTCCCTTTTCTCCAGGAAGACCAGGAAGGCCATCAAACCCTCGGTCACCCTGAAACAGGATGGTACAAGCAGTTAATTGTATTTCTCAGTACAGCAGGTGTCAGTTTTTCAAATTCACAAAAGCAACTTTTCAAATGCATTAGTTCAACTTGATTCTTTTACCTTGCCCCCCGCTTCTCCTGGCATTCCTCGAGCACCATCAGCTCCATTTCGACCCTGGAGGACAAGCAAATATCATTAGATTACATATTAAATGGAATGCCCTTAAAAAATAGGAAATTATCTAAAGATGTGGAAGATAAACAGTGATTTTTAACTAGCTTAAAATCAAATACACATGACTTAATGAATTTACACAACAGATGATTATTAATTGCAGCCGACTTATTTAAAATAAAGCCATGTTTAAAAGTAGAGTAGGTTTCTACTCTGTAGCATCGATGCTTAGACTCTTGTTAGCCTGAAATATTAGACATTTGGGAATATAAAGCTATTCCTCTGTTGCAAAACAGTTTTCTTCTGGGGGATATGAATCAACAGTTGTAATAAGGTGAGAAATGTTCTGGCCAGGATAAAAAGTAGTCTTACCCTCTTTCCTACTTTTCCTGGAGGCCCTGTTGAACCCTGAAGACCTCTGGGTCCCTATAGAGCAAAGACAAATGTACAGCAAACAGTTCAAAAAAGGAAAAAAAAAAAGATTATTGTACAAAGCAGGGAGATAACCAAAACCCAACCACTGTACAATTACTCATTAATAAACATTTCAGGTTCTTTACATATAGTAAAAATACTTTTCTCAGCAAAAGATACTTTTCTCACCTGTGGTCCAGCGTCACCACTGTCACCTTTGGCTCCAGGAGCTCCAGGACTTCCCTAACAAAAAGGATATAACTTAAAATGTAACATAATATTTAATAATATAATAGTAAAGTAGCAAATAAAAATGCCTATATTAAAGGTTATATTTGTCATTCAATCATTTAGTTGAAAAAAAACAATACAATATCAGCTATAATAATTCCAAACAACTGCGTGACATTACTTTCGTTTATCATACATGATGGAATTTTTTGCTTTTTTTAAAATCACCTCACATGCAGGGAGATGAGGGTGTGGGTATGTGCATGTACATGCAAATGTGTGACTTAAAAACCTTCACAAAAAACCTTCACAAAATATATTTGTTTGTCATTATTTTTAAATGAAGCAATGCCACCAGATCCATACTGGTGTGCATATGGGTGCTAAAAACATACTCACCAGTGGACCAGATCTTCCTGCCATGCCTGCTGGCCCTGGAGGACCTCTCACTGCCAGCTGTGGGTCAGACAGAATCAGCCCATAAACCACAACTCAGCACACATGTAGACATTGTTGCATTTATACCAATGTCAAGTATCAAAAAAGAAAACAATTCAGAGTCCATAATTCATCCATAATTGCATAGGGTACATTTTGCATTACAGCTGCATATTATAATATCAAAAATGAAACTAAAAACTATACTGTAATTGTAATTATTAATATCTTATTTATATTGTTAGTATTGCAAAAGAAATGCAGAATTCATGTTAAAATACTATATGCAATGTATAGTCCATTCAATAATAGAGGAATTTGTAGTATTAAAATGTATTGTTTTAATTGGGCCAGACACCACTGGGGGTCTGTAAATATTAAAGAAAGCACTAATAATAAGCCTCCTGTAAAGCCACAGCATAGCATGGAACCTAACAGCGTGCAAACTTTACTTTGTACTTGTTCACAGTTTACCACTCTGGTCTTTGTTTCTGTTTATAGTTGACCACAATGTGGTCCTGCCAGAAAAGTTGTCTGGAATTTATTGCACACTGATGGCTGAATTTGCTAATATAAAGGAAATCAGTCCAGGCTCTACACACAAAAAACACACATTAGTTACCTTATGTGCATTGTGCTCAGTTCTTTCCAGGTGTGGGTGAAACAAATTAATACAGACTTGCTGATGTACATTCACAGCTTAAAAACAGCTCAAAACAATTACGCTCCTGCACTTTTCTTTTTTTTTGGCATTAAAGATAAACACAGAAAGGTGACAAGTGCCTTACTGAGCACCAGTTTTGGTAGCGCTCCAGCTCCATTGTGAATGTGTGAATATTCATGGCCTGTGTAGTGCTTAGTGAATTTCATGTGTTCTACATTAGGCCACACCTTGCCTAAGGCCATTTACACTCACTGGCCACTTTATTGGGTGCACCTGTACAATCTAATGCAATCTGTAACAGCAGCTCTGTCATGAATTCTGCTTTTACAAGGCTATTGTTTGTAAGGGTCTGGCCACCTTATTTACATAAATGTGGAGGTCAGATTATTAGAAACACCTCACCTAATAAATTGGTGAGTGTGAGAGTATATCAACCTGTTTTTTAACATTGCTGTGATTACTAGGACCCCAGAGTGGGTGTTAACATTTCTTTTGTAAATTAACTAGAGTGCACTAGGGTCATATGTATTAATGTTACTCACCCTAGCCTGAGATAGGATGGCCTGAGCCTGAGCTTCTTGGGCTGTGATCACAGGTCCCTTGTGTGCCTCACCACCAGCACGGAACTGTTGACCACAAATCAGAAGAAATGAACAGAGTTAAAACTCTGTAAAGGACTTGTTGCCTTTACAGAATGGCATCTAACAGTCTCCCCCATTGAGTGTGGGCAAATCTTTGCTATGTTCTGTTAAGCTTGTAAAGCTGTCACCGTACCACACACAGTTCCACACTTACGTACAAGCACAGGCAGCTCACACACCTACACACACACAAATATGTGTCACCAAGCCATTCAAAGCTTCACTCACTTATCCCACTACTTTGCACTGCCGGATGTTTACAAACTAAGTGATATATAAATGTAGCTTAAAGAAATATGTATGTGATTCTTTGGCCTGTTGGTGTTGCTATGGAGTAAATCTTACTAAATGTTCATGGGTGTCTGAGATGAACAGTAGGGAGTACAGCATGTGTGTCAGGGGGCATATGGAAAGCAGCAGTACTTACTGGAAGCATCAGAACGGTACCTGGAGGCCCAGGAACACCGTCTGAACCAGGAATACCAGGACGCCCTGGAGGACCCTGGAGATTAGGAGGAGAGAGACAGAGTTGGTTCTTCACTTATTATATGTATCAGAGTAAATGTATAATGCAACTGAAGCAACAACCACACCAAAGTTCTGTTCATGAAATGGCCTTTAACTACAATAATGTTGATCACAAGGACAATAACTGCTTCTAAGTACAGAATTCAAACCACCAGCTATTCATTTGTTGTTGATTGATGCATAACGTTGCATAATTAGATATGTTACCATGTTTATTTAGCTATATTCTTATAATCCCCTTGAGGAGTTGAAATCTATATTGAAAGTAGGAAAGAACTGATAACATTACTAACAAAAACAACAAGAGGTCAGACACTGACAAATTAATTCACACAACAAACCCTTCTTTATCTACAACATTGTACTGACTGATAACCAGCTAATCCCAGTGAAAAGAACAACACAGGCAATTCAACCATAACTAAAGACAAAGGTTGTGTTTTCATTAAACTATTATAAGCTAAGATATGGACTGTAGTTTACTTTATAACACTAAAAATCCCCAGCTGTGGCCCTGTAAGGCTATGAAAAAAAGTTTAATGGATAAAACCTGTAGAAAAGGTTTTGCTGTTCTTAGATTCTTACCACAAAAATGTTTGATGGTGGCATAGAGAAGTGAATTACACTAAAATTGCTTTTGCAGTGCTTATTTTAGGAAATCTGAGACTCAGCTAGTCAGGCTTTCATCACTCTAAGCTATAATTTATTAGCTTAAGGTTGTAGTTTAAGACCTCAGTTGCATTTTTCATCCTCATCCTCATCTGTACTCAGTCTCATTTTACTGTGGATTCAGAGGTGCTATAAGCTCTATGCTAACCTTAAGATGCTAACATGCAAACTGTATTATCACGTGTTTGCATGGCTTCTAGCACTATAACATGCTAACAACTTTAAAGCCTGGGAATGAGAATGTTAGCATGGGTGGATTTACCTACTACACATTCATCATTGCACTGAGATAAATCGAACAGGTGAAAAGTGTCTGGCAGCTGATGAAAAGGCTGACCCTAACGACGTGTGGTTAAAAACAGCTTAGAAGCAATGATTTGCTTATTGTAAATAATTACAGTAAAACACATTATAATGCAACTAGATTTTGATTTATAAAGACCAAAACTTTCAAGCCCAAGTAGAACACTGTGTTTCCAAAGAATCTAGGATCTATTAAGAGTCATGTCATGAGCTGCAGTCCCAGTCTGCTGCCTCAAATTGATGCCATGTGTTCCCATCTGCGTTTTCCCAGAGGTGGAAAATTATCTCCATTCATTGCTACAGTAAGCATAGCGACATCTAGTGTTAATGACTGCTGAACATGGCTGGGAAAGTGATATTTGAGTAAAAGAGGAGGGAGATGGTGATCATGAGAAAAATGAGCTGATCAAATACTGAGTATAGGCGGATACCACACAACGGAAAACCACAGGACTACAGAAACAAGTCGCTTTTAATCCCTCTGTCAATACACAAAGAGATTGTTACTCAAGGGAGGAAATGAAGGGAGGGAGAAACGTCTGCACCAACAAAACATTTTTTTATCACTTTGGTTCTATAACACAATAAGCCTTTTGTACTAGTGATCAGGCATTTTGGGGTATTTTTCTGCTGGCAAATAAATGGTTAACCTTCCCAGACACAGTGCTAAGAGGGTGATGATAATGGGGGAGGAGCAATTGTCACATCTGGGGGAAAAAATATGAGATTCAGCTTTGGGGAGGGGACAAATACTTCTACTGTGTCATCCAATCAATCACATACATGAATGGAGTTCCACTGTCCTGGATAAAGAATTTGAAAAAGTTCATATTTTATACCAAACTCTGCAGTGCAATAACACAGCTGTTTCTGTGACTTGACCTTTCTTTGTTGGTATATTGACAATCTCATTTTCCTGCAACACATCTCACAAATCCCCCCGCTTGTAGTAGCAAGCATGAGCAGTACAGACTGTGAAACAGTGAAGTACAAAGAGAGATGGAGACAGAAGGAGAACAAACGCGTTTATCTATATCTATACATGCACAATAAAGATAAGCAGGCTAATTTTAACGTTAGAATTTAGAGTTTGTATAAATTATAGCTTGAAAAAAACATTTGTTTAGGTTGTTTCGCAATCTATCTGTAAGCTTCTTAATCTCTTTATCTTTAAACTGGCACAGTTGTGTTTTCTTCTTCTTTTGAAATCACAAATGTGGTTGTAAATTTTAGCAATCATGATGAGACACAGCTTCTCAGACACATCTGTAATGAGCTATGAAATAAAGCCAGCTTTCACTCACCCTCTCACCAGGATCTCCTGGGGCACCTAGGGGACCTTGCAATCCTGGGGTACCAGGAAGACCCTAAAACCACACACATACACATATATACACTTAGCATATTAGACCCCACACTGCTGCTAACCAGCATTCCCACCACAGTCAGTCTAGCCGATACTTCACAAAGACAGACAAAAACACGTCAATTTAAAAAGCCTCAAAATTAAACAGACCCCAAACCCAATTTCGTCTTTCTCTTTTGTTCACATGTACAGACACAAAGACATACACATATTCACGCACAAATACACATTTTGACTGTCTCTCCCAACTCAAGCTTCATTGGCGATGAGGGCTGACACTCTTTCCATAAAGACATTTTTTCCCTCTTTAGCTGTTCTCCATCTGTGGCAGGCAGACAGGAGTGTGGGAGAATGTGATACTCACTGCTTGGCCAGGGGGTCCTTGGGGTCCTTCTATAAGCATCCCCTGAAAAAGGAAAAAGTGGATACAGTAGCATTATAGGGTAGTCTGGGTAAGTAAGGAGTAAAGGAAGAAATGAGAATTAGTGGCTGCAAAATGTTAAGGTTACAGACATCTGATGCTCTATTCTAAAATGTATGTGTGGTCAAAGATTGGAGCGTGTGGTGGCACAGATGGTATGGGAGAAGAGACATTAACTGCTGCTTCTATTTTAGTCCATGTGGTGGTAAACTGTACTGGATGGAACATACTCTACAAAACGTATTCACTGTGGCATTTTGTGTAGGCAGAGGTTGTTTTGTCTATGGTTGTTAGACCAAAAATGAGGCTTAAATCTCATCTGGAGGTGAGATACTGTTGGGTTCAAGAGCTTCAGTAAAATGAGTTGACTTGGTTTGAAATAAACGATGAAATAAATACACAAATATGAACATAAATTAGAACTTTGTGTTCTGTTCAAGAGAACATATGGAAGGAAACATATATTTTCAGAAAATATGCAGATAATTTGATTTGGGACATTTATAGGCTTTCTAACTGTTTTTCTTCACATTAAAACTGGTGAGCACTTCTTTTGAAATCTTATCTGAACATGGGTAAAAAAACAGACAAAAGACAGAAGAGAGAGAGACTGACTTCTGAGTAGATAAAGAGTAAATGTTACATGACTAGTTGTTAGATACATAGCTGATAAGCTAGACAGCTACCATTAAATAACAAATTACAGTAGATGATAAGATTAAAAGCATGAAAACATAATAAAGTAGTGATGTTGTGATAGACTGGTGCTATAAAAAATAATGTTAGCTGACTAGCTGTATTTTTGTTCTAACAGTGTTTAAATTTAAAAGGAAGGTCTGTTAGCTTACTAGCTATTTAGCAACTAGCTGAGATCCTGTAGCTATTAGCAGGACAAATACATTGTATCAAGAAGTAAAATTAACTAATTTGTTTTTGTTTCTAGCACATTTAATTCATGGAATTTGTGAATTTGTTACTTTATATGTGAATGTATGGTTATTCTGGGAACATTACTCAAAATAAGTTTGGACACAGCTGACCTTTCCTCTTCAATTGTTGTCTGAATTAAATACTTCACTTACCGGCTCAATTACAGCGGGTTCACCCTTCTCTCCTTTTTCTCCCAGGTAGCTTTGGCCTCCACTCACCTGGAAACGGATGACAAATCAGTGGAGCTTTGTTCACAGTAACAGGGCAGATTTTTGCATATGAAGCAGAGACAGAGAACAAGTTGCCAAAAATGGAAAATGTGAGGCGGTGAGGTGATGAACAGCAAATGTCTTGCACCATTCTCTTTGTGTCTCCTTTTTTATAAAAATTACTAAGGACTCTAATAAAATTGCTAAGAAAAGCTCAACAAAACGCTGACTAGGGTTCTGCGTGCTTAGAAAGAGGTAGTTCACAAGGCAAAAAGCTTTTTTCTTCAGCCTGCTGGAAAAATAAACCTCAAGAATAATTCAGCAAGAAGCTATAATTTAAACTTTGGTCTGACTCCTATTTATTAAGCTTCCTAAAACCCACAGACTGCAAAAAAAAGAGACCCCAACTGTGCACAAATGCAGAGGTTGTTACCTGACACTATCCATACAATGACTTCACATGAGAAGAATTCACAAACCACCTACTGCAGTGTGTCCAAAAACTGATTGTACAGTTCAGCTTAAAGATATAATCATTTTTGAGAAAGTCACGGTGCAGGGCAGGCACGTGCACAAAGAAACCCCAAGTGGTACTCGAGGACCTGCCTTTTTGCCGTTCCGTTTGATATCTGCCCCTTTTTCCAGGACTTATGCTTCTAGCCTTGTGAAGCAGCTCCCACACGCAACTCCCTCACCTGCTGCCTTTGTCAGTGGCAGACATATTGCAATACTCCCCTCTAACGTGGCAACACAATGTGAAATAACAGAGAGCAGGAGACAGCACATAAGACTCGAGAATAACAAAGAGAAAGAGCGATCGCTCCCTTTTCCTCACTCTCCAGTTGCTCTGCTTTCATTATTTGAGTTCATATCTTCATCAGCAATAAACACAGAGGCAGTATGATAAACAATGTCGAAACAACTATCTAGCAGCCTATTAAAACACAGCAGTCACATCACGCTTTACAACATAAGCAGTAGGCAGAAGACAAAAAGAAGCTACTCTGGCCTCACTATCTATAGCCCCTGTAGTTGTAGTTGTTATGGAGTGTAACATGAAAACTTAAAATATTGTTGTTTAATAGTCTATGTTGTCACATTTGGATTTTAGAAATGTTAGGCTGTGACATGATAGCCTTCAATCTGATTTTTCAATGATCATCTTCATTGATAGGCTTTGGATTATTATTAAATCTCAGATTAGCTCACAGGTCTGCTTTAACAAGCAAATGTGCAAATATGTCAGTCCTGCACTGTTTATAAGTCTTTTCATAGTGGGTGTAGTAAATGCTTTAGAGCGTAGTAATTTATCTGTAAAACCTGCTGGTAGTTGTTGGCGAACCAGCTGACTCATTTCAGTGTAACAGCCCAGCGCCACTGTAAGCTCAGATTTTTAAAGTTTTTTTGCCTAAATCTTATAACAGGCTTACAATTTATTTTATATGCAGAAAATGGTTTAGTCATTCTAAATCAGACATAAAATTGCTTCTGCTGTACATTCATATTTTGTCAGGATTAAATGAAGTAATGACTAAAGTACTTACCATGATCAACAGTATATTTATCCTATACCTTACTAACAATATGTATTAAGTAATAACATCTGCATATGGATGTCTACTGTAAATAAATACTAACTGGCTTGGTTTGGCATCAGGAAATTCACACAACATCAGTGACAGAGAGAAGCTGTCTATTATAAACAGCAGAGGTCACTGGGGTGAAGAGGTTAGGAAGGGAGTTTCTGTGCTAACAGCTGGGTCAACATCTGTTTGTCTGTAGGAGAGTTAGACTTACATGAGGTGTGTTTGTGTTTGCTGGTGTATTTGTGTTTGGTGCATGTGCAGTGTTCCAAGCTATAACCCGATACCATTAGAAACAACAAACAAAAAAAAAGCATCTCACACACCCCATCAAATAAAAGCCACCATTATCTTCTCCATCTTTCCACATTCCTGACCACCATCCCCCCATACTCTCTGTCCACACTCACACTTATTCTCAACCACTCCAGCACTTACACCGCTCTCTCTGATGTTTGTCTTCGCTGGAGCCCCAGGACCAACCTCTCCTTCAGATGTTACAGATGTAGGCTTGGGGTCAGTAGGGTTATAATCTCCGTAATCATTATAGTCATATGGTTTATCTACAAACTGTTTGTCGCCATATTCATTTAGGTCATATTCCTTAAACTCATAAACATCAGTGGCAGGGTCAACCATCTCCTTGTTCTCCACTGGGGCAGCAGCTTCCACAGCAACAGTGGGGTCCACCCCAACCTCTTCAGCACCAGTGATGTAATCATCCACTATTTCTTCTTCATAGGTCTGTGATCAATCCAGGCACCGCAAAGAGGGGGAAGGGGTTGTAAAGATGGTTGGGGATATAGAAGTTTGGTTAGTGCAATGAAATCAAGTGAGCAGCTTTAGTGTTTCAAATGTATTTCATAAGATGATTCATAGTCAAAGCGTTTCAGTCAAAGAGTATTCAACAAAAAATATTGGACACCAACTAGGTAAAACTTATGGTTATGGTTATGGAAACACTGATGTGTGTAATTTAGAATGGTATGCACAACTAAACGTGCATTATCTGAATTTTTACATAGGTTTTGAAAACTTATTATTATCAGCATCAGTTATCACATTCTATTGTATTAATTGTGCGCAAAACAATGAGAATGTAAGATGTCCAAAACTAGTATCACATTGGAGATATTTTAAAGCTATAGTATGGTATAAGTACTGGTAAATAATGTAACAAATGTTAACCCTATAAGGCCAATGGTATCATATTTGATACACAAAAATCTTTTGATTAAATAATTATCATAAACTTCTGATGTATCAAATGTAATACATGAAAAATCTTACATTTAGAAATGATTTCTTAAAATCTTTATGTTTTTCAACAAAGTGTGCAATACACACTCCAGTTACAAAAATAGGATGTTGTGACTATTATTTGTTGGACTGGGCTTTAAAGGGTTAATTCTGTATAATTATAGTATGATGGACTAGTCAGGTAATGTAGACTGCATAATCTTATACCTCAGTCATACTAAAAAGGTAAAATACAAAGGTTTACACAAGAGTTTTCTAAAGAACTATTTAATAATGAAGAATCTAAGATCCAAAAAACAGAATCTGAGGCACTTAGCAAACAAAGCCATATTTAATTTGCAAAACAGATTGTGCTTGGCTTGTTGAAAACTGTCAGTCAGCGTTACACTTGAATGCATGCATTAGACATCAAACACTGAGTGAACTTTAAGGGAGACTGTAGTGTAACCTTCTTTTTGTCACATGGTAGATGTATTGTACCATGTACCAACCTTGCGCTTTATTGGACATGCAAATACGACAAGAATTAGCCATAGATTGCAAAGCATATAAATTTATGTAAAATTCTCCAGAGCATCTGAGTCCTCAGTAATTAGACAAGTGTTCCAACATGGGACAGCATATGTTTGGTTTGTGTGGTTAGCCCTCTGATCTGTCATTTTAAATGACTACAATATCTCAAGCTGACAGACACTGCATTCTCCACCTCGAAGTACAATACAATACACAAAAATGCAATCGGCAGACATTTGCCTGGCAGAGCACACAGTCGTATTGTTTTAGTTTAACCCTCAAATGTTCCTCATTATGCTGTTTTGTATGTGATGGTTTAGCACAAACTATGACAAGTCTGCCAAATTCAGGATATGGTGGAAACATAGAGAATGAGTCCGTCTACTGATTTTCCATTAGTTGTGGTTCATTAAATGATGAGGTTTTTCTTCAGTCTTTATCCAGACTCTATCTGACAGAGGCTGTTTCTAATGGAAATCAAGGAGCAGACAAAGCTGTTTGATGTTAGTGAGACCTATTTAGGTTTCAACCTCCAAAGACGATCGTAAAAATATGTTTTGTTATTGATGATACCCTGCAGTTTTACTGAAATTTCATTTTCTAACGGTAAACCAGTAATTTAAGAAAGCTGGATGTTAATTGTCAAGTTAATGATGCATTGTTTTCCACAACAATAAAAAGCATACCCTGCAAGCATATACCATGTTTTCCTGTAAACTGCAATTAGTGACCAGGATGTTTCACAATCTTATTATTTTTTACATATATATATATATATATATATATATAGTTTGTACAACGTGTTAAAAAGTTACCTGGCCTTGTCCTGTGGTGTCAGTGGGA